>JAOYNC020005802.1:0-17946 GCA_025802115.2 Bertia moriformis
CTTCCGCTCGGTACTGACCTCATCAACGTCCGCTACGCTGCGTTGCATGGAGCCGAAGAAGAATACGCCGTCGTCTTTCCGCCCTATGACTTCGGCCAGATTTTCGAAGCCAAACACGAACCGGGCACCGTCGCCTACAGCGCACAATTGCAACTGCAGCTGCTGCAGGAGACCACGGACGAAATGGCACGTAACGGCTGTAAGAAAATCTTGATCGTGAATGGTCACGGGGGTAACAATAACTTGCTTCCGTTCTTCGCGCAGTCTCAGCTTTCCAAGCCGCATGACTATGTGGTGTACGTCTATCTGCGGCCGACCTATCCGCCTGGCCGGCCGGCTCTGCATTCCAAGGTGGACATGCATGCCGGCGAATCAGAAACCTCGAATACCCTTGTCTCGCGTCCCGACCTGGTGCATCTCGATCGCGCTGGTAGCGAGTCAGGAGCGGATCGAAACCGCCTCGATCTTCCCGAGGGTGTTTACACGGGAATCTGGTGGTATGCGAAATTTCCTGACCACTACGCCGGCGACGCATCCACCGCTAACAAGGCCCTGGGAGAATTTGACATGAAGGCTTGGGCTGACGGCGTGGCGAACGCATTGCGAGCCATCAAGAGTGACAGCAACAGCCTGAAACTGCAGAACGAATTTTTCGAAAAGGCCCAGCACCCGCTCGACACTCGTCAGTAAAGTTAAGGCTCGTAGTAACCGACGCGCGAAGTAACCTTCATCTCCGGCCGGACCGTGTCCACTTGCACCCGATGGAACAATCGCGGCGTGGCGCGTACATCCTTTGGGTAGTACCCGATCAAATACTGTGTGCGCAACTCGCGCAGGATATCGCTGAAGGCTGTGTCCATCTGCTGGTAGCCGGCTGGATAGAAGATCCGACCTCCGGTTGAGGCCGCTAAAGTTGCCAACGCATGTTCGCCCCCGGTATTGCGCCCGGCATCTCCGGCGATTGGCACCACCACAATGGGATACATCACTGTGTCGGCTCGTTGCGCGGCCGCCAGGGCATCCTCATACTTCTTGTAACTGGTTGTATCGCCGCCATCGGTGACAACGATCATGACGTGCCGACCCTCTCTGGGGATAAGCGTGTCACTAGCCAGGAAAACGGCGTCATACGACGAAGTGCCTCCCTCACCATGCAGCGTGCGCAAAGCTCTTTCCGCTCGTCCCGGATTCCGAGAGAAATCTGATTCCAGATTTGTTCTCCAGTTAAAGCTGAACAATGCGAACACGTCCTCGGGATTGCCACTTTTCACAAGAGCGTTGACAAAGCGGTGTACCGACTGTGTTTCGTAGCGCAGTTCGATCTGCGTACTACCGCTGGTGTCGATAAGAATCGCCACCGACAAGGGAAGGGAGGTGTTGCGTTCGAAAACAGCGATGCTCTGCGGAGCTCCATCGTCAGAGAGCTTGAAATCTTCTTTGCCCAGATTCGCGACCAGCGCCCCGGTATTGTCACGTACGGAGACCAGAAGGCGGACCAGACTGACTTTGATAGAGAAGGTCGGGGCCTCCTGCCGGAATCCCAAGAGCCGACTACCGCCAGCAAGAACAAACAGACTCGCCAGCAGAACGAGACCGTACTGTCTAAATTGACTGCGAGTCACTAAGCAGTTTCTCGTCCCATTCCCCGTCCACCCAAACTTCTCCATCAGAGAAAAACTCTTTCTTCCAAATTGGAACTTCCCGCTTGAGGCGGTTAATCGCCTCAAGCGCAGCATCAAAGGCGGGTCTGCGATGCGGTGCACTGGCTACTACAATCACGCTCGCTTCCCCTACTTCGAGGCGCCCCAGCCGGTGGGCCATGCCCAAACGCCCTATTGGAAATTGCTGTGCCACTTCCAGGCCGATCTTGCGCATTTGCTGCAGCGCCATCTCTTGATAACACTCGTACTCCAGATACATGGTCGGGCGGCCCTTAGTGTTGTTCCGCACAATCCCATCGAACGTGACTACCGCGCCATCCTCGGGCCTTTGCACTTTTCTCACCAGGCTTGCGGCGTCCAAAACATCACGCGTGATCGTGTACAGGGTGTCGGACCCGCCGCTCACGGGCGGCAGAAAGGCGATCTCATCATTTTCCGAAATTTCAGTATCCGCCTTGGCGAACTCTCGGTTCCTGGCAAATAGAATGGACGAGCGCTTATCCTGGAGGGTTCCAAACCGTCCGCTATAGTGCGCAAATACGCTGCCGATCGTCGGGTTGACGTCACCAACTTCGATGGAAGCTTCGGCCGCGCCAACTAACTCTTTCAGCACTCCGAAAAACAACACCTTCACGCGCATGTCACGATGCTAACAAGCAATGTCGAGTACATTTGCTGTTTAAGTTAATGGAGACGAATGGTTATATTCATCTGCAGAAGAGATTTTGAGGCCCATACTGCCGCCTGTTAAGAACCAGACGTGTTTTCGCGTCCGCTACGCCGAGACTGACCAGATGGGAATCGTCTACCACGCCAACTACCTGGTCTGGATGGAGATCGGCCGGGTCGAATTGGTCCGAAGTCTTGGTTTGAATTACCATGATTTGGAAGCGAATGACGGATTGCTGCTATCAGTCATAACTGCGAATTGCAGATACATTTACCCTGCCCGCTACGATCAGGAAGTGTGCGTGGAAACAGAGTTGGCCATGTTCAACTCGCGTATGGTCGAGTTCAGTTACCGCATTTTGGCCATTCAACCCAATAAACTTTTGGCGGAAGGTTCCACACGCCACCTATGGCTAAACCGAAATCTGCGTCCGTCCCGCTTGCCGGCGCATTACCTTGCGCTTCTCAGTCAACAGGAGCCGGATTTGAGCCGCGATCAACAAAGCCCCTCAGCTCTCTGTGAGGCTCCAGCGGAGGCTGTTCCTTGATCCACATTATCTTGCCGGTTGGTATGCTCCGTTGCAACTGCAGCATCCTGGGCGATGAGGAAACGCGGGAGGCGGTGGTTGTTGATCCGGGCGACGATATCGATGGCATTCTGAAGCAGTTGCGAAAGCATGGGCTCACAGTAAAGGCAATTTTTATCACGCACGCCCATATCGATCACGTAGCCGGTGCGGCAAAATTGCGCCTTGCAACAAAAGCGCCCGTCTACATGAGCGAGAAGGATCGGGACCTGCTGAGCGCGCTTGATGTTCAGGCGCAGTGGTTAGGGGTGCCAACGCCGGAGGCAACCGAAGTTGACGTGGCGGCTAAGGACGGTATAGTGGTTCAACTTAATGGGGCCAATCTCCATGTACTTGAGACTCCTGGTCACACTGAAGGTAGTTTCTGCCTCTGGATTCCCTCCGAGCATAAGTTGATTGCAGGGGATACGCTTTTCCGTGAATCTATAGGCCGCACCGACTTGCCGGGCGGTAATACCCACAAGATTCTGGCGTCTATTCATACCATTCTTATGGCCCTGCCCGACGCCGTCGCTGTCACCCCAGGCCACGGTCTACCTACCACGATTGGTCACGAACGAGATCACAATCCATTCCTGAAATGAACTCAGCGAAATACTTCATTGCCGCCTTGTCGATTACGGCCTGTATCGCCGCATCTTCCTCCCTCCAGATTTTTGGCCATACTTGGACCGTGCCGGATGCCGGCGATTGGCAGGTACAGAAGGAGGGAGAGACGGAGATCTTACGTTTAGTGACTTCTCGGGGACCTCTACCCGGACCACGACGACCTATTCAATTCGCTCTTTGCGAAATGTCGCCGGCGGGCCAAGCCACCATTGAGGTGGATATACGTCCCACCAAGCGCTCGGTCATCATCGTCTACAACTACCAGGATCAAGCACACTTCGATTATGCTCACTTGTCGACGGATACCGGCGCAGTGCAGCCGGTTCATAACGGCATCTTCCACGTATTCGGCGGCGAGCGAGTCCGGATTAGTTCCCAGGCAGGCCCAGCGGCCTTCTCCGCCACCAACCGCTGGTATCACGTGAAGTTGGTGTTCAATGATTCTTCTGGCAGCGTCGATGTCGCTGTAGATGACCAGCCGATTCCCGCTCTGCATGCGGTTGATGTGAGTCTTTCTCAGGGGAAGATCGGCCTTGGTTCTTTCGATGAAACCGGCGACTTCAAAAATTTCAAGCTCTCAACCGTATCGCCGTCACAGACTCCGCCGTTGCACTTTTAGCTGCTCCAGAACGCTGCTTACCAATTCCTTGGCGTCGACCAGATTTTTGTTGATGATCTGAATGTCCATGGCCGGTCTGCCTGGCTGTCGGGCGCTCTGGCAATAGACACCGTGCTGGCCCACCAACACCAGAGCGTCCGTAATACAGTCGAGCGTTACCGCCAGCCGTCCCCGCTCCGGTCCCATCATGAACTCGTACCGTTCCAGGTCGTCCTTGCGATCTTCATAGACTGTCATGTTTCTAGTCTCGCAACCGGCGGCTGACATCATAAAAGACGTGGCTTCCGAACCTGTGTTTAGTGGCGAGACTCTTACTTTCTTGCGTGAACTGAAAGCCAACAACAATCGCGAATGGTTCGGCAACCGCAAGAGCATCTACGAGTCAGCGGTAAAAGCGCCCACGCTCCACTTTGCTTCTGTTCTAAGCGAAGGTATCGCCACCATTGCTCCCGAGTACGCAACCGCTCCTGAGAAGGCTGTGCAGCGTATCTATCGAGACATCCGGTTTAGTCCTGACAAGACACCATACCGAAATGAGATCGGCATCCTCTTCACTCACCGCGGTCTGGGAAAAGACTCAGGCTCGGGCATATATGTTTCCATCGGTCCCGAAAGGGTCCTGATTGCGGGCGGTCTGTATCAGCAGGACACGCGGGGCATCTACGCGATTCGCATCTACTTAATGGAACACTTAAGTGACTTCGAGAGCATCCTTTCTGTTAAGCCTTTGCGTTCGACGTTTGGAAAACTGAGCGGCGCATCGTTGAAGCGGCCGCCGCGCGGAGTGCCGCCCGAGCACCCGGCCATTGATCTTCTGAAGCAAACACAGTGGCTTCTCTCCTCGGAATTAAGCCCAGAGGCAGTTACCGAACCGGCATTTCTCAAAGTAGTCCTCTCGCGCATCAGGATGCTGATTCCTTTCGTCCGTTTCTTTGAACCTCCCCTTCTGGCTAAGGTCAAGCCGGTTATTCTCGACTGATTTGGTACCTTCAGTTCAACGGGAATTTGATGAAAATAGTTTCTCTCGTCTCACGGTATCTTCTTGGCTTGATTTTCCTTATTTTCGGCCTGAACGGCTTTCTACATTTCATTCCCATGAGTCCGCTCCCTGGTAATGCGGGGGCATTTCTGGGGGCACTGTCTTCAACGCCCTACATCTCGGTGATTTTCCTATTGCAGTTGTTTGGGGCGATCCTTTTGTTGTTAGGACAGTATGTCCCGCTGGCGCTGACATTGCTTGGCCCGGTGATCGTCAACATCCTGCTGTTTCATATCTTCCTCGCTCCCGCCGGTATTCCTTTAGCGATTTTGGTGGCCATCTTATGGGTCCTGGTTGCGCTGCCCCATCGCAGCAGCTTTGCAGGTTTGTTCGTCAATCGCAGCTGATTTAACTGCTCGCCCTGCCTGGCGTAATCGAGATGACAGCGCCGATAAGAGAGGCGGTTTTATAGCTTCGACGTTGCGGGGCCTTGACGATGGCGTGCAGAGTACACACCACGACCATTTATCCGACTCACGCCATTGACGCTGTGCTCTTAAGAAAAAAAATAGTAGCGCTGCGTCTTTCGAGACCACTCGTCCGTATGTAGATTAGGATGAGGGCCATAGCTTACTACTTCGCGGACAGGATGGAACCGAAGGCCCTGACCATTGCTCGCGGCCTTCGAAGCCGCGATCCTGAGCTACTGGATCGCCTCATTGAGCAATACCAGCATCGACTTCTTCGTTACCTCTATTACTTAGCCGGAACACGTGAACTGGCAGAAGACTTGTTCCAGGAGACCTGGATTCGTGTCTTGGAGCGCGGCCATCAATACAATGGCCGGCATGATTTCAGCACCTGGCTCTATACGATTGCCAGGAATCTCACCGTTGACTATTTGCGCAAAAAGAATCCTATCAGCCTGGACGGACTGATGAACGATGACGAGCATGCGTCGTTTGAGCCAGTTGATGGCAGTCCTAGGGCCTGGGAATTAGCCGCGCAGCGCGAACAGACCGAACAAATTAGTGCGGTCTTGGAAGGTATGCCGGCGGAGTATCGGGAAGCCATCGGATTGCGATTTCAAGACGAACTGAGTTTGGAGGAGATTGCGGCCGTGACAGGGTCGCCGTTAAGCACCGTTAAGTCGCGGATCTATCGCGGGCTCCACCTGTTGACGGCTAGGTTGAAGGACTTACAGGCATGAACGAAAAGCCCCATGAAGAAGCGAGAAAACTGATTGCGCTCGCCGGCAGCGATCTCTCCATAGACCAGCAACGTTGGCTGCGATCTCACCTACAAGATTGTTCATCGTGCACTGAGTATGCCGAGCATGTGAATCGTACGCTGAGTGCTCTGCGATCCCGGTCGGTGGTGGCGCACTTCTCGCTGGTGCAGGCGACGCAATCGCGGGTGCGCTCGCGGGCTCTTGAGCTGCAACAACGGCGGGAACGGACATTTCTTGTGTGTCTGTCTTGCCTGTTTGTCGGGATTTCGGCGGCGATCACAACTCCTTTCTTCTGGGATGCATTTGAGTGGATCGGGGAGCATGCAGCGGTTGCGAGTTGGATCTGGCAGGCGGCTTTCGGGTTGTTCTGGGCAACGCCTGCTTTGGCGGTCAGTGTGGTTCTGATGGCCCACGGAGCGCGCATGGCGGATCCCGGAGAGAAGTAAGAAACAACGGAAGGATCGTAAGAGCATATGCAAGTGAAACCGGAAAGACCAAGCGTATTCGGTGCGGAAGTGAAGATAATTCCAATATGGGCCTGGGCGCTGGCAGGGCTTGGATTTGCCTTCGCACAAGTGGGTTTCGGTCTGTTCATATCGGGTCGCGGGGCTCCACCCGTATGGGCACGATCACTGCTGGGATTGCTGGCGGGAACCGTATTGGGCGGTTACTTGCTTCTGATCGGGTACGTGAATCGAGATTCGCGGAGGCGGGGGATGAGCGCGATTCTCTGGACGATTGTCGCCATTTTCATTCCCAACGGCTTGGGGATCATTCTGTATTTCATCCTGCGACAACCTCTGCAAAGAATCTGCCCACAGTGCGGAAGCTCAGTCCAGACAGGATTTAATTTCTGCCCTCGTTGCAGCCATAAGCTGAGCTCAAGCTGCCCTCATTGCCAGCGCCTGGTGGGCGTGAACGATGTTTATTGCCCATACTGTGGAACAACTCTACGCGAGCCAAAGGTGCCGGAGTACGCCATGCGATCGGGAGAGGCGAAGGGAGTTTAGTCCGCGAAGGTTCATTTCCGGTATCCGAGTACTAGTTGCAGCATGATTCTAGTTGCCATGGATATAGCCAGTGTGGATATAATCAGCCATGGCCGATGTAGACCCGGAATCGCTGCTCCCGTTACCGCCTGCAACTTTCCACATCTTGATGACACTGGCGTACGAGGATCTTCACGGGTACGCCATCATTCAAGAGGTTGCGCGAAGGACCGGAAACCGGATCAAACTTGGGGCGGGAACACTGTACCGCTCCTTGCAACGAATGCTGGAGCTTGGACTAGTCGTTGAAACGCGCGAGAGGCCCGACCCCGCTGATGATGACCAACGACGGCGTTACTACCACATAACTCGCTTCGGCACGACGGTGGCAAGAGCCGAAGGCCACCGCCTTTCTGAACTGGTTGAACTGGCACGCACCAGCGGGTTCGCGGGAGGTCGTGCTTGAGATTTCTGTATCGTGCTTTGCTCTTTCTCTACCCCACTTCCTGGCGAGCAGAATATGGCGATGAAATGTGTTCTGCATTCGCGGCGAGGCAGCTTGGGGCTGATGGTCTGTTTGCCAGCTTAGGAATTTGGCTCGACACCATTCCCGACCTGCTTCTGAATGCGATAGCGGTCCACTTCGATCTGCTCAGGCAGGACCTGCGCTACTCGGTACGATCTTTGCGCGGCTCACAGGGATTTGCTTTGGCCGCTGTGATCGTTGCCGCGATTGGAATTGGAGCGACAACGGCTGCCTTCACCATGGTGGACCACGTTCTAATTCGCCCATTCTCATTTGCCGGACAAGAACGTCTGGTAAAGCTCCGGGAAGACGATCTTTCCGGCCTGCAGCGGTTCTGGGATGTGTCGCCTGCGAATTATCGGGATTGGAAGAGCATGAGCACCTGCTACGAATCCCTGGGAGCTTACCGCGCCACGTCGCTGAACCTGGTAGCAGGTCAAGGAGATCCGCAGCATATTGAAGGCGCTTCTTTAACTTTTGAGATGCTCCCCACGCTTGGGGTACGGCCCTTGCTAGGGCGCGTTTTCACGAAAGATGACGACCAGGATTCCGCAGCAGGCACCGTCATCCTCAGTTACGCCCTTTGGCAAGAACGTTTCGGGGGCGATGCGAGCATCCTTGGCAAGACGATCCGCCTTGAGGACCTCACCTACACGATCATCGGCGTGATGCCGAAGGATTTCTACTTTCCTACTCGCGAAGCACGGCTATGGACGCCGATGCAGTGGCGGCCTGACGCTTTCGAAGATCGTACCAATACCTATATCTTTCCGGTTGGACGATTGAAGCCCGGCGTTTCGCTAGAGAAAGCGCAAGCCGAAATGCGAACCATTGCGGCGAGACTGGCGCAGGCGTACCCAAAAGAACTCAACCATGTAGGCGTCGCGATGGTACGATTACGGGACGAAATTCCCAGTCGTAGCCGGCTTCTGTTGAAGGTATTGCTCGGGGCATCCTTGTGCGTGCTGCTGATCGCCTGCACGAACTTAGCAAACCTGCTGCTCGCGCGAGCACTGGTTCGCCGCCGCGAATTGGCTGTCAGAGCGGCTCTCGGGGCCGGTCGCGAACGGCTAATTCGCCAGATGCTAACCGAGAGCCTAATCCTCGCAATACCGGGCGGGGCACTCGGGTTGCTGCTGGCATTTGGCGCACTCCCACTTTTCCGTACGCTTGTTCCGATGTCGCTTCCCATTGCGGAGATGCCTGCCATTGATGTTCGCGTGCTGTTGTTCGCTCTGTTGGTAACGGTTGCTACCGGAATAGCTTTTGGCATTGCACCCGCGACCCGGTCCGCACAGAGCAGTGCGTCCGACATGCAGGCTGGAGGCCGTTCCGGAATGGGAGGGCGCCGTGAGCACCTGCGTTCAACCCTGGTGATCACCGAGGTGGCCTGTTCGGTTGTTTTGCTGGTCGGCTTCGGATTGCTGACTCGAGCTCTATGGCGCATCCAGGCGGTCAACCCTGGCTTTCAAGTAGATCATGTCCTGACTCTCCGGACCGCACTCCCCATGCCGCGGTATGAGCAGACCGAAAAGCGTGAACCCTTCTATCGCTATGTCCTGTCAGAGACGCTTCGTTTGCCGGGCGTGAAGGCCGCCGCGTATACCAGTTTTCTGCCCTTCGTGGTGGGTGGTGGAATCTGGCCGGTTGAGATCGAAGGGCATCCCGAAGACGTGGCGAACCGCCGGACTGCAAGCCTGCGGTTTGTGACACCGGGCTACTTTTCTGCGATGGGCGTTCCGCTGTTTTCTGGTCGAGATGTCCGGCAGACGGATTCTCACAACGCGCCTTACGTTGCTTTAATCAGCCGGTCCTTCGTAAGTCGATACTGGCCCGGTGAGAATCCGCTCGGGCGGCACATCCAGGTCGGGAACCATGACCGAGTCGTCATCGGCATAGTTGGCGACGTCCATACTCGTGGATTAGAGTCTGTGAGCGAGCCCCAAGTCTATGTCTCGTGGCAACAGCCGAATGGCGTCTCACCCTGGTACGCACCGAAGGATCTGGTTGTTCGTACAACCACCGACCCGGGCTTTATCGCCGATTCTTTGCGCGCCATCGTCCATCATGCGGATCCGTCTCAGCCGGTTACTGACGTGCGGACGCTCACTGAAGTAGTAGAAGCTGATACCGCTTCGCGCCGGGTCCAGCTAGCAGTTCTGGGTGGTTTCGGAACTATAGCCATTCTTCTCTCAGCTATTGGTATTCATAGTTTGCTCGCCTTCGCGGTGTCAAGCCGTACCCAGGAAATTGGAGTGCGCATTGCATTGGGTGCCCGCCACAGCGACATTATTAACTCCACTCTCCGCGATGCCTTCGTGCTGGCTGGTCTGGGTGTCACAATAGGGCTCGTACTCTCGTATGGAACCGGCCGTATGCTGCAATCGCTGCTGGCTGGGGTGCAGCCCTGGGATCCTGGAACGCTGCTTGTCGCGATTGGTGTCTCGATGCTGATGACGATTGCCGGCAGCTTGCTTCCGGCCATTAGGGCGTCGCACATCGACCCGGTCATTGCCATGCGCGCTGAGCGTTAGATCATCCAAAGACACAGAAAAGAAAAGCAGGGTTTTAAAAAGCCGTTGTCAATGCCTACCTATGTAGCATACTATCTACACAGATGCTCGAAGCGCTTTGCCTTACTAAGCGGTATACCGGGGTGCCCGCCGTTAAGGAGGTGACCTTCTCCATTCACTCAAGGCAAATTCTGGGGTACTTGGGGCCTAACGGTTCCGGCAAGAGCACGACCGTGAAGATGCTGACCGGACTTTTGCAGCCCAGTGAGGGCCGCGTGTTGTTCCGGGGAGAAGACATCAGCAAAAATCTCGCCGAGTACAAAAGGCATCTCGGCTATGTTCCGGAGGAGGCAAATCTCTATCCCTACTTGTCTGGGCGCGAATACCTGGAGTTAATTGGTGAGCTTCGGGGCCTCGAACCCGTCTGGCTAGGCAAGAGAATTGACGAATACCTGCGGCTCTTCTCTCTTCACGGAAGCCGGCATCTTGCACTCGGCACCTACTCGAAAGGCATGCGGCAACGTGTCCTGATTACCGCGGCGCTCTTACACAATCCTGCTCTCTTGATTTTCGACGAACCGCTCTCCGGACTCGATGTAACCTCTACGCTCATCTTCCGGCATCTGGTGAAAGAGCTCGGTCAGGCAGGAAAGTGTATCTTCTACTGCTCACACGTGCTTGAGGTAGTGGAGAAAGTCTGTTCCCATGTCTTGATTCTCAAGAAGGGAACAATGGTGGAATACGGCTCGCTTTCGGAGCTGCAAGAGCGGCAGGCCATGCAGTCTTTGGAGCAGACGTTCTCGCGCCTGGTGGATGAAAGCGACACGATGCACGTGGCGCGGCGAATGGCTGAACTGACAATGGACGGCAGAGCGTAATGGCGTTCCTGGCATCGCTGCGCGAAAGAGTAGCGTTAGAGACACGACGTCGTTCATTCCTGCGGCTAGTCCGATTATTCTGCACGCGCGCTCTGAGTTCCGATGCGACAGCCGGCCTTGACGTAGGTGTGAGCAGCGCACTTGCCTTCCTTGCGGTTCCTGGAGCTTTCACCTCCATTCTTCTCGTCTCGAAGTACTCTAGTCTGCTCGCGTGGGCACGCGGCGACTTACACTTCGACACCTATCGGGTTTGCTTGCCAGACGAGTATTTCTTTGTGATTTTCTCCATGGCCATCACTGGGCTCATCATGCTTTTGCGCTGGGATCAGTTGCTGCCTGATGCTCGTGATTTTGCAAACTTGGCCGTTCTTCCGTTATCACTTTCCAAGATCTTTCTCGCAAACGTACTTGCCCTGGCTCTACTGGCTCTTCTGTTTGCAGTCGATATCAACCTGGTTTCTACTATCATCTTCCCTTTATTAGTGACGCTGGAACTCAACAGTTTTGCTGCTCATCTGGAGTTCACCTGGGCGCATATTCTTACAGTTTTGGGGATTAGTAGCTTTACTTTCCTCACTTTGATCGCCCTGCAAGGAATCTTGATGGCGCTCTTTCGGGATCGTCTTTACCGGCGTGTCTCGACCGTCGCTCGAGTCATACTTATGACGCTTCTCCTTGGCGTTCTGATCTCAGTGTTTCTGTCTCCTCTACCCTTGCTGAACGTAAACCATGTGAGCGTAAGAGGATTTTCTTGGTGGCCCCCGCTCTGGTTCTTATCGTTGTTTCAAAGTCATGTGGGGCGGTTGCGAGCAGCCTCGCCATTCGGATCCGGACCGGCAGTAATTGCTTTAGGATCCGCCTTGCTGATAGCGGCGCTCGGCTTCCTAATCAGTTACAAGCGCTACTTTCTGAGGATTCCAGAGCTTCAGACAGGAATCCCGACGCGATCGGAAAGAGTTCGGGTCTCATTTCAGGCCGGGTTTGCACTCTTCGGCCCGATGCTTCAATCCGGTCTCGAAAAAGCGTGCTTTCAGTTCACGGTCCGAACACTTTTCAGAAGCGAGACACACCTGCTCGTGCTCGGCTTGTGGACCGGTCTTGGCCTGTTGCTTTCGCTTCAGGAACTACAACTTGCTCCTTGGGCAATGGGCCAAGACACAATTCCGCCGCTGCTGTTTGCGCCTGTTACGTTCGGCCTTTTCACTTTGGGAGGACTGCGTTTTATTTTTGACATTCCAAGCCAAGCCCAGGCGAACTGGCCTTTTCGGTTGCTGGCCGAACAAGGGTCGGAGGCCGTTCGCACAGCCTGTCGCAAGCTGATGATCGCGGGCGGAATCGTACCCTTGATGATCTGGCTACCATTCGCCGCTACTCAGACGAGCGCCCGGACAGCCCTCTGCTATCTGTTACTCCATCTGTTGTTGATTGGACTCATAGTGGAGGCTTTGCTTTGGAGATTCAGAAAGGTTCCATTTACGTGCGAGTTCACCCCCGGTCGCGATCGATTGCTCAAAATCCTGATTGGCAGCGGCGTGACATTCGTCCTTGTTTTGCCGCTATTGGGCCAAGCTGAAGCGCGCGCTTTGCATCGCCCGATTCACTTTTTTCTGCTTTCGCTAGCAATGGTCGGTGCTACGGTGTGGTTGTTTCGCAATGGGAATGCCCCGTCTGAAATTCTGCTGTATGAAGATCGGGCGGTGGAGCCCTTCGCCTTGCTGAGGCTGGGAGGAGAGTAGCAAGTTGCTCTGCTTACATAAGGCGACTAGAATGCTACATAGCCATGCCTTCGGACATTAAGCTTTCGCACAGTGCCGCTCTTATTCTGAAGAGCATTGAATGCGGGTACTGCTATGGCTTCGAGATTATGGATGCCATCGGGCTTCCTAGCGGGACAGTGTACCCGGCACTGAGGAGACTTGAGCGAGACAACCTGATTCTCGCCAAGTGGGAAAATCAGCAGCTGGCAACCGTTGAGCAGCGCCCGCCCCGTCGATATTATCGGACAACCAGGGCCGGCAGGGAGGCGCTGCTTCTGCTGAGCGAACGATATCCTTTGCTCGACAAGCTCACGCCCGCGCAGAAATCCAGCTGAGAGAGGCGCCGCATGGAGACACAACCATTCGCACTTGCACCATGCCGGTTGATTCTATTCGCGGCAGGTTGGTTTGTACCTCTCACGCGACGAGAGGAGTGGCGGGAGGAATGGTGGGCTGAAGCCTGGTACCGATGGAATGCACTCGGCCAGCAGGGGGCATTTGGGGGCTGGGAGGCCCTTCAGCTGTACTGGGATTGCCTCGGCGCATTCTGGGACGGATGGGCCTATTTCACCCAGGAAACTGCCAGGTGGGACGATTGGAAGACACGACTGCGGTCACCGTCATTCTGCTTAACGCTTCTCGCCGCGATGCTTGCAGTCTTAGCCGGCGTGAGCGGACTTTTTCCCGCCACGAGAACGATTCTGGCGGATCTACCTTTCAGCAACGGCCAGCGGCTTGCGCTCGTCACGCGGGCCGGGCGGCTGGAAGGAAGTCGCAGTGGAATGCCGCGGGCGTTGGCGAATTTATGGCTCAAGGACAGCAAGCTGCTGGAGGCGATGGCGGCTTGCTCTGTTGTCCACACGGCAAACGGCTCTCTTGATAAAGCGAATTTCCGCGCCTCGTCTCTTGCCCTGACGGCCAATTTCTTCGATGTAGTCGGCCAGCCTGTCTCACCAAACATCCGCCACGCGCTAGCCTCAGGTGGCCCGGTCGCCTTTATTTCTTTTGAGTTCTGGCGGCAACAGCTCAACGGCGCACCGGGGATTGCGGGCCGGCGCCTTCGGCTTGGGCATCGCGATCTTGTGATTGAGGGCGTACTTCCTCAGAGCTTTTGGTTTCTCTCGCCGTCCATTCAGATTTACGAGTTGAACAGTCAGACACTACACGACGAGGCCACTCTGGTCATCCGCGCCAGACCCGATGCTACTGCTGGACAGCTGGAGGCAGAGCTAATGCGGATTGCGGATCAGAATGACTCCCCCTTTGCCCGCACCGCCCCGCGTGTTCTCTTCTTAAGTGAGTCCGTTCGAACACCAATATGGCTTTTTTCCTCGTCATTAGTGATTGCCTTGGTTTTGATCATAGTGGGAAAAGGATCAGGCCTGATTCGGCACGATGGCGTGGTTCGGTATCTGCCAAGACGCAACTTCCGATGGTGGCTGTTTCTGCTGAGCAAAACGGCGTTGGCACTTTGTTTTCTGTTTACGACCGGGATCGAGATGATCGTCGGGCGGGGCCACCAATCGTCCGCCGAAGCCTTAGGCGGCCCGGCCCTTCTTTGGTTCTACACCGCCGGTTGCAGCGCTGTTCTGTTTGCGACGATTGTGGACCAGCAGTCACGCTGCCGAGTCTGCCTGCGTTGCTTAACGTTTCCTATCCGAATTGGTTCGCCGGGCTGCCTCTTCTTGAATTGGTCAGGCACTGAGTTGTTATGTCCGGAAGGTCACGGAATGCTGTATGTGCCCCATCACGTTTCCTGCTGGGACGACGCGGAGCGATGGATTGCTATGGAAATATAAAGCAGTATCCCCCTATACGGCAAACTATTCCGACGAACTGGCTGCGAGCGTTTCGTGGGCACCAAGTAGTTGGAGCAGATTGCGCACTTGCTCATTATTGGTAATGCTGAAGCGTGCTTTGCTGATTCCGCTGCCTACGTGAACGCTCCAGGCCACTTCGGGCAAGCGCGCGAACAGATCCTCATCCGTACGATCATCTCCGATACCGAGGATGAAGTCAGTGTCTGGGCCGTCCTGAAGCAGTTGATTGACGAACGCGCCTTTGTTAGCCCACATCGGTTTTACCTCAACGATCTTCTTACCGCGGTACGCCCGGAGCTCGGTCTCGGCAATCATACCTTCCAGCATGGCGACCAGTTCAGTTGCGAGCCAGTCGCCGAACTCGGCCTCTACAAGCCGGTAATGCCAGACAAGCGCGAACTCTTTTTCCTCGACGAAGCTGCCGGGTGTACGGTCGGCGAAGTGTTCCAGGATTGGGCGAATATTCGTTTTCCACTCGGGATCCATGGAACGGCCGTTCCATGTGTCACTTCCAGGGAGACGCCACCGCGATCCATGCTCCGGCGCCAAGCCGACTTCCGTCAAATCACCAAACCAACGCTGAAGTTCTTCTGTGCGTCTGCCGGAGACAACGATAACGGTGTTCCGGGAATCAGCAGCCAGAGTTCGCAGGAGGCTATAGAGATCACGATCGGGAGCCGCTTCAGGGGGCCGGGCAGCTAGCGGGACCAAAGTGCCGTCGTAATCAAGAAGCAGTAAACGTTTGCCTGCTCGGGCGTAGGCCCCGGCAACTTCACTTGCAACGAGCCGCGGAGGAGTGCCCTGGGTAGACCGGCTTCGATTCGCCGAAGCCTCTTCCAGCAGCGATAGGAAGTGCTCGCCCCAGGCAAAGACATCGTTGCGCAGAACGCGCTGATGCAAAGCGACCATACGCTCGCGTTTTCCTGCGGCATCCATTGTAAGCGCCTCTCTCACAGCACGCGCAGTTAATTCCTGGTCGAACGGATTCACCAGAAAGGCCTCGCCCATCTCGGCAGCGGCTCCGGCAAAGGAACTTAGAATCAATGCGCCGTCGCCTTCCGGATGACAGACGACATACTCCTTGGCAACCAGGTTCATGCCGTCCCGAAGAGGCGCTACCCAGGCCAAGTCCGCTAGTTGGTAGATCGCGACCAGCTCTGGCCGTGGGATGCCTCGATGAATGTAGACGATCGGTGTCCAATCGGCTGTTCCAAATTCACCGTTGATGTCGGAGATTATTTCGTGAACCTCGCTCCGAAGGGACTGATAAGTACCGATGTTTTCGCGCGAGGGCACGGCAACCTGTAACAGCACCACTTTGCCAATCAGGTCTCGATTCTCGTCGAGCAGTCGACGGAATGTTCGAAGCCGATCCGGAATGCCTTTGGTGTAATCCAGGCGATCCACAGCAACCATCAGCTTGCTACCGCGATAGCGGTCCCGAAGGCGGGCCAAGTGCTCCACTGTCTCGGGTTGATCTTTGATGCCAAGAAAGTCTACCGGAGCAATACCGATGGGCAAAGCCTGAAGCCGGACATCCCTGCCGGATGCCTCCAGTCGATCAACTGAACTTTCCGTACCCAGCAGCCGCCGCAGGGACATCCGAAAGTGTTGTAGATGCAGATGAGTATGAAAGCCGATCAGGTCGGCACCAAGCAGCCCTGCAATCAGCTTCTCGCCGCGGGGCAGTATGGAGAAAATGTCCGATGCCGGAAACGGCGTATGAAGAAAGAAACCGATGGACGCTTCCGGAAGTCGCTCGCGCAACAGGCCCGGCAGCAGCATCAAGTGATAGTCATGTACCCAGATGCGATCACCATTCCGAAACTCGGCCACTACCGCATCGCAGAAAAGCCTGTTTGCGTCGATGTAGGCCTGCCAGCTGTTTGGGTCGAAGTGGAGTTTTGAAGTAAAGCTGTGAAACAAAGGCCAAAGTGCTTCGTTTGCGTAGCCATCGTAGAACCTTTCGACGATATCTGCCGAGAGAGGAACAGCGACGCAGGATTGATCTTCTCGGAGTTTTTGAAGCACCTCCTGGGTATCTTCGCCGCGAGTGCCAGACCAGCCTATCCAGAGTCCTCCGGCCTTCTTCAGGATCGGGTCCATGGCAGTTGCCAGGCCGCCAGCACTCCGCTGGACTTTCCAATCGTCTCCCTCTTTAACCAGGGACACAGGGAGCCGGTTTGAGACGACGATAAGGCGTGAGGCTTCTGTCATATACCTAATCGTCTCCTAATTCAAAGAAATTGATTGCGGCTGGAAAGTGGAAAGCAGCCCTGAGGCGTCTTAATCTATGCTGCCAATGAAGATGGTCTGCCCGGAGATAAGACTCCGATCCATTGCCGCCATTGCAATCGCCTCCGCGAATTCGTCCACGGTTGGAAGTTTTCTGCTCTCGCTTTCGTTGCGGTCGAACATTCCAGGATTCATGCGTTCCAGCAAACGTGGAGTAATGGTGCCCTCAATAGCATCCCCGCTGACCACCACAAGCGAGATATCAGACGCCGTTAAGGACTTGGCATATTGCCGCAGCGCCTGTTCACCGGCATACTTGCTCTTTGCCACTACTTCATAGCCCGGAATCATCGGCTTTTGTCCATAGAAGTGAGCCGAATGGCTGGTCACGAAAACAATTCTTCCTCCATTTGCCATTAATCTGGTTGCAAGGCGGGCGGTCTGGATTTGTGCCGTATGATTCAGGGCCATCGCATAGTCTTCCGGCTTTCCCTTTTCCAGGCCCCCGCTAGCGTTCAAGATCAAAAGGTCAAGCTGGCCGAAGGTCTGCTCGATGGCAGTTATCATCGCTTCTGTTTCCGAATCGACTGTCAAGTCAGCCTGGACAGTTAGCGCTCGCCTGCCCAGATCGGTCAAGGACCGTGAGATCTCTTCGGCGCGGGCTGCTTTACTTCGATAATTGATGACGATGTCGGATCCTAAGAGAGCAAGTTTCCTGGCGGTAGCGGCGCCGATTCCTCGAGATGCGCCTGTGACCAGAGAGACCTTTCCGAATAACGGTAAGTTCATTCGTCTAAAGAATAGCGACGAACGACAGGGAGGATCGCCGCTCGGCGCATTCCTACCGAATCCAGAACAGAAGTAAATACCGGT
>JAOYNC020005896.1:7119-17907 GCA_025802115.2 Bertia moriformis
GCCTCGTTCGGGCGAGGGGGGGACGGGGGGGGGGGGGGGGGGGTGGTGGGGGGTTGGGGGGGGGGGGGGGGGGGGGGGGGGGGGGGGGGGGGGGGGGGGGGGGGGGGGGGCATGCCAGGCTTCGTAGAGGGTGACCCTGGACTTTGCTGCGATAGCGCGCGGGGAGGGGTTACTGTCTCTGACACCCTCTCTCACATGCACGCACGCGTCCTAGCTTGACCTGACGTGACGACCAGGCGGCCCCCACGTATGATGTATGATGCAGAAGAGTAAGAGAGAAGCGAAAGGAGAAAGGGGGGAATTCGGTCGAGTGTGGTGTGGGTGGTGCGGGTGTGAGTGGGCGGGTGAGGGTGGGTGTGGGGTAGTAGCAGTCAAGATGGTGGGGGGGGGATGTGACATTGGAAGCACCGAAAAAGGGCAGGGCCGCTTTCCCATCTCAATCTGGACGGGCCGAAGAGAGACGGATGCAAATCCAGTCCGCAAGCACGCGGAGATGCAAGAAAGCACGCGGGGGAATGGGATCCCCGACTCCAGCGTCCGACGGCCAAGAAGAGACACGGAGGAGGGAAGCGCCCTGACAAGGTGCTGACCGGCTGCCTAGCTGACTGAGCACCCACTGCAGCTCACCCACTCTCTCCACTTTTTTCTCTGTCGCGACCGGGCTGGCCACTGACGACCGACGAGCTGATGAGGCTGATGAGGCCGGGATCGGGGACCCCTCCCCCCGGAGGTGGGGAATGTCTGATGATGATGCCTGCCCTTTAATCGAAGATCATGCGCAAGGGCGGGGACGGCCGTCGGGCCAGCAGCCGAGTCGCTGATGGCAGTGGGCAGTGCTGGATACGAGACGGGGAGGCGGCATCCTCAAGCCCGACGACGACGAGGCGACGACGACGACCAAGGGGGCTTTGGTTGGACTTCTTGCTGGCCACGACCTCGGCATTCAGATGCGGTGTGAGTTGGGGGGTCGGGCCCGATTGGGGAGGATGAGTGGACGAGTGGACGGGCAGCCGAGTGGACGAGCATACGAGTGGACGAGAAGACCAGTGGACGGAGTAATATGCCGAATGGGAGAGAGAACCACAGGCCATGCATGAGAACCGAAAGAGCATCAGGTCCTGCTGTCCTGCAGCAGCGCATGGCGCGTGGACATGCGCTGCCGCCTCGAGTACTGCTGCACTGCGCGTGGATATCCCTGGATATCTCTCGACTTGGTGTATGCACTGCACGTGGATGCCTTGAGTGGGGGGATGCACTGCGCGCAGGTACCGCAGGTACCCCCCGCGCAGGTGGCCCCCCGCGCAGGTACCCCCCGCGAATGCTGCACTGCCCGTCGATATGATTGTCGAGCGCGGCGCTGGCCGGAAACGCCTCCCTCGAGAACAGCAGTGCCAGAAGATCTCCCCGTGCATCGCGTTGATATCCCCGGCAAGAACGCGCTGCCAGTAGAGAGATGTCTCTGGAGCACCGCGCTGCCCGTAAACACCACGCCTCGGCGCTGCCCACCGCGCCGCCCAACCCACGCTTCTCACAACTGCGCGGCGCTGAAAACCCATCGACAATGATTTCGCAGGCTGTAAATCTGTCTTTTGCCCGAGTACTCCTTCGCCGCTGCGCAGAATCAACCGGCCGCCAACCCAGTTCTCATACATCCGATAGCGCCATGCTCCCCCGAAAAGCTGCTCTCTCTCCACTCTACCTTCAACGACCACTTCCGATCGGGCGAGAATCATGGCAGCTCCCTCGCCACGTGGTACTCAGTGTATCAAGTGTGATGGAGTGGCGCGTCCGGCAAGGAGCAAATAGGACCATTGGATTCCACATGTCACCGCCCCAGCCAGCAGTCACGCCGGCCCATGGGGGCCTAACTGTCCTGGCATGCCCCTTCAGGATCCCACACGGCTGGGCCCGGCGCTGGGATTCGCGAATCGGGTATTCCGGCAGCCTTTAGCCGCCTACCCCCAAATATTGAGAATCCGGCCGGTTTACCAGCGCCGTGACGGGGCCGTGTCGGGCGCGGATGGGGGCGTGTTCGCTTGCGATCATCGTGGTGGTGCTGCTGCTCTGGTTCCCTCGTGCGGCCCGGAGACAACGCCCCCATCACATTGGGCACTTGGAGAAATGAAGCGATCCCGGGCGGGCCGCACCATGTTCGGGCCAATGTATGTAGTTATAAGAACGCCGGGGGGGAAATCCATTCTACTCTCGGACAGACACGTCTGCAGCCCGATCCCGATACCTGATCGCCATCCCTAGCTTTCCCCTGCCGTCAACATGCTTGACCATGCTCTCCTCATCCTGCTCGCGTGCGGCGCTCTCGTCCTCATGCTCGCCGCCCTCGTCCTTGAGCCGTCGTGGCCCGGCGGGCTCGCCCGCGCCGCCGTGGCCGTGGCCCGGAGCTCGACCGCGACGGCCGGCGCCGAGACGATGACGGCCGAGGACCGAATCCGAGACATTAGCCGGCTGGCCGGCCAGCATCTGACCGCGGCCGCGCTCGTGGAGCTGATCACCGTCGACGGGGCGGGCACGTGGCCGCCGCGGGCGAACCACGCGCATGCCACGTGGCCGCCGCCTCTGCAGCCGTATCGCGACGCATACGAGCAGCTCGCGCCGCTGCTCCCCACTGCAAACGCCTCGCTGGACGACGACGCGAACCGGGCTCGGATCGCCGCCTTCCGGGCCCGGCTCTGGACCCAGCTGCACGACCGGGTCGACCTCGCCGCCGTCGACCAGCTGCTCGAGACCGCCATCGCGGCCGGTCGCTGGGACGTGCTCTCGCGCGAGACCCTCAACGGGTTCTACTCGTGTGTGGCCTGGTGCCGGCATGCGTACCGGTGAGTGGGAAGAAAGCAGGGCGGCCGGAAGGTGGGGTGGATGATCGCTGACCCTAGAGATCCCAGATGGGCGACCGTCCCCGTCGTCAAGGTGGCCCAGTTCGAGACCGAGCTCGACCTGCCGGCCGAGCTGGTGGTCCCGTGGGAGCGACTCCAGGACCACTTTGGATGCGAGTCCCCGAGCGGCAACGCCACCAGCAGCCTGGTGCTCAACTTTGACGGGGACGGCCGGTACACGCACCGCATCAACTCGGGCCTGTCGGAGCTGGTCACCTCGTCCGAGGAGGCATTTGGCCGCATCTTCCTCGAGGTCGAGGCCAAGGCCCTGCCCATGTACCACGAGATGGTCCGGGCCATCATGAGCCACGACCGCGGCGACCTGGCCGGCTGCGAGACCCACGTGGCCCGGCTGGGCCGGCACCTCCGGCCCCTGCTCAGCAGCTACTACGACCGGGTGCACGACCGGACCATCTCGCGGTCCGTCTGGCTGTCGCATGTGCAGGGCTTCTACGGATGGGGCATCCGCCACGCCGTCGACCGGGCCGACGGCGGCGCCGGCAAGGAGATGGTCCAGTTCGACGGCCTGAGCGGCAACCAGGCGCTGCTGTTCCAGGTCCTGGACGGGTTCCTCGGCCTGCCGCCGTACCTGTCGGACCGAGACCGGGCCCTCAACATGCCGGCGCGGCAGCGTGCCTTCGCCGACGCGATCCGCAAGTTCTCGTTCCGGCACCGACTCGGCGAGGGCGCGCGCGAGGAGGGGATCGCGGCAGGGTGCGACGAGATCGTGAAGCGGCTCAGGGTGTTTCGGACCGCGCACCGGACCCGGGCCCTGGCGTACCTGTCGCAGCCGGCGCCCGAGAGGGTCCCGATGACGGCGGGCAAGTCGCTGCTGCATGAGGCCGATTCGGCCGATCAGGGGCTCGAGTATCTGGATGGGTTCATGTTGCGGAGGCTGGCCCAGACAGCATAGCCGATGCGTGCTTATCATTGGGGCTGGGTGGGCTGCTCGGTCTGGCCGTCTGCATTTGACGCAGTTCTCCGGCCGGAATCTGTATATCAGGCCGAAGTCGGTGGCCGGTCGCGGCGGCCGGAAGGTCGGCTGCCGGAGCTCAGAATTAGGACGGAGCAACTTGGTGCTGGACTTGATTGTTACCCCAGACCTGGGAGGGGGGGGCATGGGCGCGTCTCGGCGACGACGGAAATAACCAGGGTACGAGCCCGGCAAAGGCCGAGCCCGACCTGCTCGAGTTTACACCTCGACTCTCTTTCAAGTCGTTCTTTGGTACCCAAAAATGATGACTCGACCGGGGGCCCAGGGCCATCCTCTCCCACCAAGCATGCACACACACTCTGAAGGCGTAGTCGTATTGGATTCTCTAGAGCCTTGAGTGACCTTCCGACTCACTGGCTGTTGCCCGTGGTCGGTCCCCCAGAGGCAGGCAGCAGGTGACCCAAGCTCAGCATCCCTATGCTCCCTCATAGCCTATGGCGGTCTCACTGGGAGAGCGCGGCAAGGCCATATCCAGAGTTTTATAATGAGCGGAGAAAGAAGAAAAATAAACTCCAACCTATCTGTGACGCGAAGGAAAACCCTTGCCCCCGACAGCTCGGGCGCCAGCTGCGTCCAGCTGACTGGCCCTACCGTCGGATCCTGACATCCACCTCCCCACCTCCCCATCATCGCATCCGCCTCTCCCATCATCACCCTCCACCATCATCACCCTCCCCATCATCACCTCCCCATCATCACCCTCCCCATCATCACCCTCCCCATCATCACCCTCCCCATCATCACTCTCCGCCCAAGCTCCAACTCAATCGCCACCTGAACACGGATAAGCCTTGGGGTACAACGCGGTAGACAAGTCGTGAGCCCCTCGGCTGATCACTCTTGTATATGACAACTTGATCCTCTCCTCCCCCCACGATGATCTCATTCCAATGAGAACATCGAACCACTCCCTCTTCTCCACTATTAGCCGCGCGGGTTGCGACGGAATAAGTTCTTTACTGCTTGAACGGTTGATGGTTTGCGGTTTCGTTCCCCGTTTAATAGACCAACGTCACTCCCGAAACTCGTGCGTGAGTGAGTCAGAGCAAGATTCCTGCCCGAAACAGGATATAAGGTCGAGCTATGGGTCCCGGCAAGCCCAGACCTGCCCATCGGGGAATACTGCCCGGCTGCCTGAGATGTTCCGGCCATCCCGAAAGAGGCAGGGTTAGGGATATGTTGGCTATTGTGCCGCGTACGACCTGTATGCGGATGCCTCGGTATACCCTTCCGTAAATTGGTTATATTACTGGCAATCTTGGCGGGCACCTTCGTCGTATCTGGGTACCACTGTTCGTAAAATGCCAACAGCTTCTCTATCGACGCATCGGTAACCTCCCTTGTAAACAAGCTTGGATTCTCGATGTTGGCAAAGTTAGGATGTTCGGATCCTGTATGAAGTCAATGGTCAGCGCAGCACATCCATGATCTGCAGCGCACAATAGTCAACCTTTCTTGTACAAGTCGGCAGCTTGATGACGGAGCCATTCGTAAGTTGTTCTCTGGGTTTGCTGGCTCATTGCCGTGGCGACCGAGTTAGAAATGACGGCGGCACTGGTGCTGACAGCTCTGGTTCTGCTGCCGCGGCTGCCGACGGTGGTTCCGCTGCCGCCCGGGCGCTGATCTGCACGGGGCCGGGAGGTATGTGCCGTTTGCGATAAACCATGCAACGAGGTGGGGTGTAAATAGGCCATGTTCGGTAGTCGCTGGAAGTCGATATCGAGGATGGATGGGCTGGTTGAGAGGGAATCACCCTCGAATTTATACCCAACCTTTCTCCGAGCCCCTCTGCTCACCAGACCAGCAAGACCGACCAACAAGACCAGACCCTGACCATTGCCTCAAAACCTGCGCTCTTCGTCCAAAATAAGTAGCAGGTTTCTCTTTGGGGCCGGCGCTGTCAGTCAGTCAGCCGCCAGCGGCCGGCCTGGCCGGCTTGGCCGGCTTGGCCGGGACAGCCCTGCCGGCCCCAAGTGAAACGCCACGGCAGCAGATCAACCCGAGGAAGTCGGCAGGGATGATGCCCTGCTATGTAGCTGATTGGAACCTCTACTGACTGCAACGTCGCCGTCGTGAGGCCTGGAGAACCATGGCGATTGCGCGACTTGATTCAGAGGCTGGCTGCAGAAGCCTGGTGATTGCACGGCTCCAGCCAGGCGGCGGAAATAAGGCCTCGGCATGTGGGCGCTGATAACCCCGTCATCATTGGAAGGGGGCCGGTTGGCCCTGGCCAGGTGGACACACGCCAGGCCACCGAGGCCGGCCATGATACGCTTACCCCCTCCACACGGTCCGTGCAAAAGTGCCGTAAGCCGGCCTGCGTGTGGCCCGAGGCGGGAAAAGAGAAAAAAAACCGACAGTCCAGATCACTGATCAGAAACTGGTTGGCGATTAGTGGGGATTGAACCGCAGGAACAAACCGCGCAAGAATCGGTCATGAGTGAGCCGGTCATATCTCGGTCCCCTGGGCCCTCCCACTGGTAGCCAGCACCCCACCCCGCGGGCGCGGCAGCGCCATGGTGATTATGATACTGCTGACGGGAAGAGTGTCAGACCAGACAGCCAACCGGATACGCCGATGCCGCCACACGTCATTTCACCTAGGGCCTTCAGTCGTGCTTCTCACCAGGAAACTGGAAAGAGGGGCCGGAGCTGTTAATCTTCTCTCTCGGATAGACCCGCGCGCCCTTCTCTTTCCCCCCCCCATACCGATTCGCGCCAAGTTGGATAAGGCTGTAAGTGCGTCCTCTGTTCGAACGCCCCCTCGCCCCCGCGGCCAGACGTGCTCTAGCGGCGGCCGCAGTCTCCTGCTGACCACCCACTAGGCCTCTCGAGAGGCTGTGGCAAGGAACTCGAGAGGCTATGCCAAGGAATGAGTGAGAGGCCCAATTCGCAGCCAGCGTCCTCGTCGCGTCATACAGAGCCCAGCATACACCAGAAACTTGCTCGTTGAGAGATACGGTGCAGAAGTCGGTCAAGAAAAGAAGATAAGGGTCTCGCGATGGGATAGCAGTTGGGGGAGGGCCGGGTTCGAGGTCGAGGGAATTTGAGAGAAATTACGTAGGCCAGCGTGCTGGTGGCCATCCATGCTCTGTGCCACCCCCCGTCCGCCGTAGCACCGTCAAATGCGTGCTGCACCACTAATTGTGGCACCGACTCGGATCATGATGATACCCGCAAACCCGCAAACCTTGCAAACCCGCAAACCCGCCGGCGTGAAACATACCGCATGCTCCCGCTCTGCTCCCGTCCGACTCATGCAGCGACCGAGCGATTACGACACGATCCCGCTGCCCCTGGTGTCGCCCGCTCGCGCGAGCTCACCGCAGCTCCTGGTTTGGGGCCGCCACCCGCCTCACCTTGATCACCATGCCCGCGCTCGACCACCCCTCGCTCCGGTACCCTGCTGACCCGTACGCCGGATCAGCCGCCTCGTCCACGACCACTCCCCGCTGCCCGCCGCGCGGCCCGCACGCCGTCAGCGGGACCGCGTCCGGGTCGACCCGCAGCAGGGCCGGGCCCGAGATGCGGCGCCCGTCCAGGGTGCGGGCCATGTCGGTCAGAGTCACCGCCACCGTCGCGCCGATCGGGACGTCGGGCCTAAGCTGAGCGACGACGGCGACGCCGCCGTGGGTGGCGACGACGTGCCTGTACGGGGCGGGCGCGCCAGTTCCGTCTCGTCAGCGGGGGACACTCGAGAGGGCGGGCCGAGCAGCAGGCACCCACTCCTGGCAGTTGGTCGACTCGGCCGCGACAATGTGGAAGAAGGCGAGGGCGGGCCGGCCGGAAGCCGAGCGGTCCCGGATCAAGTCCGCGACCCGGCCTATCTGCTGCAGGGTGATGTCCTGCGGGTCGAGGTCGTAGCATGTGAGTGCGGAACTTGCCGAGTCGGCGCAGCCGGTCGCAGCTGCGAGGGTCCAGATCGCAGCCAGGTTCGAGAGCACGGCGAGCCGCATCCTTTTTGAGCGCGCTGGTCTCTGGGTTCTTTTTATGGTCGATTCGTCCAAGGCGTGCTTGCGTGCTTGGGTGGAGAGAAGCGATTTCCCAGTCGAGACCGGGTGGGGGCTCTTCTACCTGTCAATCCCGAGTTGCGCCGCCGAGGGCGGGGGAACTGGCTGCCATTTATTCCCGTACCCCAGGATTGGCGTGAAAAGCCGAGGGGAACTGCGCAGCTTAGTAAGGATTAAACTTTGCTGGAATCAAATTTGAGCAAAAGTGCCCCCCCGAGAGCCTCCGGCTACCTCGTCGAAATATGCCGTATCGAGGTATGAGAGGTCTTGGCTGGGCAGTGGCTCAATTTCCACCCAGTCATACATACCTACCGCCCCGGCATGAGGCCTGCATGACTTGGAGCCGGCCTGGGCACCAATCCGGCCGGGATCCAGGCGGAAATCAAAGCAAAACTGGCTTGAAATAGCGAGCAAAATATGGGTTGCAACAGAAATCACCCTTGATTGCGCCCTGGGGGGCTTGCTGCCGGGTGCGGCGGCACGTGCATAGAGTGCTCGCTGATTCGGACCCTGCATCCGATCTGCCGCTCTGCCGCTCTCTCGGGGTTGGAGTGGGGTAAGAGATGACTAACTACATGGACTCGGCCAGTCGGACACAATGCGTACGTCCAGCGATATCCGACGACGGCCGGGTGCCTGCGCCCGAGCCTGCGCCTAACCGCGAGCCTGAGCCACGTGTTGACGACTCCCCGTCAGACACGGAGCCTCTTGGTCAGACACAGACCTCCGGCCCAATCAGTTCAGGCGGCAAATCGTGGCCGAACCTGCGCCATGCTGGCTTCTGGTAACACGAGTATATGCAGGGATCAATGTCCAACGGGCCGAGATGTACCGCCGATGGAAGGTGAAGCGAGGCCGTGGCGAGGCGTGGCGAGACGGGAAAGCATACGCCTCTTCAACCCGACAAGCCCCAGGGGGCCACCGCATCGCTTACTCATCTGGCGGCGCACCCCGCCAAGGCGCAGCAGCATTGCAGCGCAGAGCGCGCGGCAATACCGCTGCTGCGGCGGCAGCTGCGACAAACCTCAAGCGACGCAACCCCCAGCCACGATGTTTTCTCCCCCAGCCCCGACATCTGACGCGGCAGCTGCAAGCATCCCCGCCGACCCGCCCTCCCTCGATCAAAATGGCCTCTTCTCGTCCCCTCTCCTCTTCTCTCACTCCTCTTCTCTCTCCTCTGTCGATCAGCCGACTTATTCCCGCCTGCACGGAAAGGCGCCAGGATTCAATACCCCGGCATTGCCTCTGACCTGGCTGGCCCTTGTTGGTGCCCAACCCGGACCCACCCCAAGGTCTGGGCCGCTCCCTTCTTTGCCCCTCTCTCTGCGATGATAAAACCATAAATAGCGGCTACTGCCCTGGCCCGGCCCGGCCCCTGCACCCTCGTAGGAGGCCACGCCCCGTCCTTCTCTCCAGCCCAGACCTCGACGCCTCGAGACCTCGTCGCCTGGACCCGGCCATGCCTTTTGTCGCCAACACGCCCGAGTCCCTCCTGGGGCGATCCGACTCCAAGAACCCGAGCTCCACGTGCCGCGGCATCACCTCCAACGGCCGCCCCTGCCGCCGGTCCGTGTCTCCAGACGGCCGGGCCAGAAAGTCGGCCAGCCTCGCCCCTCTCTCCGATGGCTCTTTCTGCTGGCAGCACAAGGACCAGGCTCTGCGCAGCACCCGGTCCAACCCCGGCCCGAGACGACACGATGAAATCCTCGAGGAGGCGGGCGAGCGGTCGAGCCTGGACACGCTCGCGGATCGGCTGGGACTGGTTCACCTTGGGGATTCAACAAGACAAAGAGCCGAGAGAAGGGACAGCGAGAGAAGAGGCGATGAGAGGAGGGACAGCGAGAGAAGGGGCAGCGGGGCAAGGTACGGCGAGAGAAGGGACAGCGAGAGAAGGGACAGCGAGGCAAGGTACGGCGAGAGAAGGGACAGCGAGAGAGAGCGGCCGTCGCAGATCGAGTGCTGCTTCTGCTTCACGATCGAGGAGCCGGCCTCATCCCAGCCCCACGATCGACCCCAGGATCGACCGCCACGGCTTCCGGCCCGCCCCCAACCGCGGCCCATCCAGCAGGGCCCAACCTCGATCCCGGTACCGGCCGGCCGGTTCGCCACGTCCTCCCGCCCTCAGATGCACTCGGCTCCCGCGGCCGCGGGGGGCGGGGAAAAGTCTGGCAGGTCACAAAAGTCATCCAAATCGCAGCCGCCGCAGACGGCGGCGCAGTACCTGGACCTGATCCCACCCTCGGCCGACCCCCAGACCGCGTCGGCTCTGATGGCAGAGCTCAGCCGGCCATACGTCGACTCGGAGGAGGCTGGATATATCTACATGTTCTGGATGACGGCCGAGAACAAGGCGGACCCGCCCGGGGATGCCGCCCGGTCGCTGCTCGCCCCCCCGCCCCGCGACGGGCAGCGGAGCCGGCGTCCCAGCGACGTGGTTGCCGGGTTCGCCGACACGACATCAAACTCATCCTCCGGCCGGAGGAAGAGCAAGAAGATGCTTCTCAAGATTGGCCGGGCCGCCAACGTGCAGCGGCGGATGAACCAGTGGTCGCGCCAGTGCGGGTACTCGGTCGAGGTGCTCCGCTTCTACCCATATGTGCCATCGGCCTCGCAGCTGTCGGGCGCTTCGGGCACGCCGGGGGGGAAGGCGCGGGCCGCGGGCGGCTCGTCGTACTCGTCGGCGGCGGACGCGGCCCCACGCATGACGCCACACTGCCACCGGGTAGAGCGGCTGGTCCACCTTGAGCTGCAGGGGATGGGACTGCGGGTGGCGGCCGAGGCCTGCTCGGCGTGTGGCAAGGAGCACCGGGAGTGGCCTTGCTTGTGGGCCACCGAGGCCGGCGTGGCCCTCGGGGATCTCGGTTCTTTATTGGCTGGGGTCTTGGGCTGCCAA
>JAOYNC020005991.1:0-17849 GCA_025802115.2 Bertia moriformis
GAAAGGGGGGAAAGGGGGAAAGGGGGGAAAGGGGGGAAAGGGACAAGGGGCACGAACAAGTCGGAGGAGCCCGTGTCCACGTTCATGTAGATCGTCTCGCCCGGCGTCCCGATCTTGACCGGGACCACATACTCCGAGTCGTAGTGCAGGGGGGGATACGCCATCACGTAGCCGACCTGTCCGACTCCTGAATCGGCGACATCTCCGGTCAGCCGGCTGCCACAGTCGGAGAGAGAGGCGCAGGTATATGGGGAACCCACGCTTCTGGAGCCCTGCCTCCCTGAGCTTGGGATGTACGCCCGGATTGCGCTCAAGGGCCCCTTGTAGGTCTGCCGAGAGCGGTTTGTTGTACTTGAGATAGGTGGCCAGCATCGACTCGAGCCCGTTGCGGCCCGTAAAGTTCTGATTTGCTACCTGCTGGAGCCTGAACCGCGACGTGCCGGTGGCGCCGCCGCCCGGCCGCGGGGGTTCGCTGTCGAGCGGTATGCTCGGCGCCGCCCATGCCGACAGTGCGGCGAGAGAGGCGGCAGCCAGCAGTGTCGTGCTTCGCATCGTTGCGGTAGATGGCCAAAATCAAAACCAGCGGGAGTACGGCGGCGCCGGGATGGGGGTCGAGTGAGCTGCTGCTGCTGTCTCTCTCAACAGCCAGCGGAGTCGGGCCAGCTATATGGGCAAGATTCCATTGTGGACGCCCTCGCGTCCATTTGCGTCCCATCGATTCGCTTCCCAATTATTCGCGTCACAATTATTCGCGCCCCTTCCATTCCATCCATTCCAGTCTTGCCGCCCTCCATCTCAGTTTCGCGTCTTGACTGCCTCTTGGCCGGAACGTGGCCGAGGGCGAGCCTGACTGGCACCACGCCGCGACGGGGCACCGAGACAGTTGGGGCGGGGTGGACGGCCGGATTCCGGCATTGCGGTCCAGCACGCGCCGTCGGTGGTCTGCCACGTGCCGGAGGAATGGGAAACGAGACCGGGCGGCGGCCTTGTTTTTATTTATCGCCCCGGTGCGAGTTGGTCTAGAATCTGGATATCAGATGGCGGGCGGCGGGCGGCGCGGCCATGTATGTCTCAATCGCGGGGCCGGCGCGTGCGTGCCATAGGATTCCTCCATCGCGAGCGGCGTGCTGTGTCGGCCAAGTTTCGCACCTCGTTACGGCTGCTGTCGTTTTCGGAGCGCTGCTCTCCTGATCACGGACGCTGGCCAGGGCTGCGGTGCTGCTGGTCTTGGCCGCTCTCCCCGTTGAAGATTTTCATGGTGATGGGAAGCCATCCAGATCAGGATCGACAGGCTGCATGTCTTTCGATCGCGGTATTTTCCGAGGCCCCGACTTGCCCGAGCTCCACCTACTTTTTTATGCTGTATCCAATACCTCTCAAGCTTCTCACTGGAACAAAGCAGGACACGCGACTTGGCATGTGGAATGCCTCTGGTCGCAAAGCCTAGGCCGGAAGCACTGCCTTGTCTGATTGGCCAGACAGGCCAGGACCTGATTGGCCCAAAACTCCACACAGGTCGAGCCCTAAATCTGCGCACAGGCCCACACCACACACGCCAACCACCCCCGCTCTGCCCCAAAAATTCAAACTTGCAAACCCCTCTCACATTGACCAGAGCCTCTTTTTTTTCTTTTTTTTCCCATCCCACCCTTTCTCATCACCACCACGCCCGCGGACTGGCCATCGGCTCGCCCATCATGAGCGCCCCGTCCCTCAGCAAGATTGCGGCCAACAGCCCCTCCAGGGCCAACCCGTCGGAGCTCGAGCAGAGCATCGCCCAGGCCTTGTACGACCTCGAGACCAACACGGCCGACCTCAAGGTCCCCCTGCGGCCGCTGCAGTTCACGTCTGCGCGCGAGGTGAGAAGAGCACGAGGATGAGGCCGATCCGATGCCCGGCTCGCCGCCCCCGATTCGACTCGCCCGCGAGTTCGCCACGAGTCGGGGAGCGGAGGGTGGAGAGGAGCCCGGGGGAGTCGAGAGTCGACAACGGGACGGGAAGCGGTCCGGTGGCGTTCGTTCGTCCCGGAGCTCGCATGCTGACTCTCTTTGCTTGACGGCAGATCGAGGTCGGCCACGGCAAAAAGGCAATTGTCATTTTTGTCCCCGTCCCTTCCCTGCAGGGCTTCCACCGAGTCCAGCAGCGGTAAGTCTGTCTCACGTCGCCGTCCACCTTCTCTGCCCGCTGATCAGCCGCGCCCCGGCTCGGCTCGCTAATCCCTTGTCCGCGCCATCAGCCTCACCCGCGAGCTTGAGAAGAAGTTCTCGGACCGGCACGTCCTGATCGTCGCCGCCCGCCGGATCCTGCCCCGGCCCAAGCGCTCGGCCCGGTCCCGCAACAACCAGAAGCAGAAGCGGCCCCGGTCCCGGACCCTCACCGCCGTCCACGACGCCATCCTCACCGACCTCTGCTTCCCGGTCGAGATCGTCGGCAAGCGGCTCCGGACAAAGGAGGACGGAAGCAAGACCCTCAAGGTCATCCTCGACGAGAAGGAGCGCGGCGGGGTCGACTACCGCCTCGACACGTACTCCGAGGTCTACCGCCGCCTCACTGGCAAGAACGTCGTCTTTGAGTTTCCTCAGAGCGGCATGATCGAGATTGCGCAGTAAGGATGGAGTGGGTGGGGCAGAGAGGGGGGGAGGGCAGGGGCGGGAAAGCAAGAAGGATAATCATCAATGGCGGGATGGCGAGGCAAGGCCGGCGGGGGGGCACGGGGGCCGAAGGAGCAGTGATGGACAAGAAGAGACCGGCGAGCGGTATTCGGTCGTGGCGTGGCTCGCCATGCCCGCATTGAGACTTTTGCTTTTCATCAGAATCAAGAGACCCAAGAGACAGCGCCCGTCTGGTGGTAGTTGCCCATGGCCTATGTCATTATTATGTATGCCAGCTGGACTCCCATCTAGTAGTAGTAGTAGTAGCCTACTAATGGCACATGTCAGCTGGGTTCGGGTCCAGCCGCGGCCATGGTGCTGCGGCTGCTACAATCTATCTGCCCGTCTCCTCGCGGCTGATGCGGCCAATCCCGAGCACGCACCAGTAGGCCAGTTCCCGCTTCTCCTTGCCCTCTCGACCCCTGCTGTGGGGCGGGGCCACCATGTCGGCCTGCGGATCGTATTCCCACTCGAGCCGGACAAACATGGGGATCTCGACAAGGTCCTCGTCCTCCCGGAGGCCCCGCGAGTCGCCGGTCCCGGCGGCGGGCCGGCCCCCAATGGCGGCGGGGATCACCTCGAGGATGATGCTCACCCAGTTCCGACCCCGGTCCCAAACCTTGCCGGCCTCGACCTGGTGCCGTGACCCGTCATCGAACCGGCCGGCCGATCCCTTGTCGTCGCCGCCGCCGCCGCCATCCGGCCCCACCCCGCCGGCGCGGGGATGCTCCTCCTTCAATGCGTCATCCCACATGTCGGTGTTGGCGTCGATCTCGAACTGCGGACAAAGAACGGTGACGCGGCTGGGGAACCTGCCCGGGGTCGCGGCCGGCGTGGCCAGAGTCACCCGCACGTTCTCAAAGATGGGGTTGCGGAACTTGACAATGTACAGGACCGACCGGAGCGGCTGGAGCAGCGGGTGGGGGTGCGACGACTGCGACTGTGGCGCCGGCGCCGGCGCCGGCGCGCCCGGGGTGGCTGGTATTGCCGACGCCGGAAGAGCCCGGATCGAGATGGTGGGGATGTAGTTGGCGGCCACGAGCCGGATTCGGAACCGGGTGTTGGACACCTTGGCCTCAGGCTTGGTGATGATGTGCCGGCAGGCGGGGCACCGCTTGGACCGCTTCGTGCGGAGGAGGCACGGGACCGGCCGCAGCTCGTCCCGGAAGCGCGACGGGTCGTGCCGCTGCCGCGGTCCGGCCCCAACCTGCTCGCCCGCCTGCTCCCGCGAGACAGTGTCCTCCCAGCTGGACCGAAGGAGCCGGTCGATGGCGGCCGACTCGTCCAGGGAGGCGGGCCTGAGGCCCTCCTCGGCCGAATCAGCCTCGCGCATGCCGGCGGGGGGGCGGCGCGCTCCCTTTCGAAGGCCGCCGCCGCCGCCTGGAAGCGAGGATCGGCTTGCGGTGTAGAGCGACATGAGGCGCTGAACCGAGCTCGGCGACGAGTAGCCGTACTCGCCGAGCGATGAGAGAGCACCGGGAGCCTGCGGCGCCGACTCGGCCATCTGTGCGGAGTAGAAGGCTTTGAGCGCGGCGAAGCGCATGTCCGGGTCGTCGTCCAGCTCGGCCGCCGCCGCCACCGCCTCGGGGTGGTGGGGGGCAGTCTCGTCCGGCTCCTCCTCCGGCAGCGGCACCTGGGAGATGGCGGCCGAGGATATCTCCCTCCCTCCCCGCCGCAGGCCGCCGCCACCGCCGCCGAGACCCCCGTTCCCGTGCCCGTGTCGGACGCGAGCCAGCTGGGCATAGATCCCGTTGGGCTTGTCGAACCGGACCCCGATCTCGGACGAGCTCCACTGGCAGTAGGAGCACGCGAGCACATACAGAGCTGGGGCCGCGGCCGTCGGGTCGCCGCTGCCAGGCGCCGCCAGCAGGCCGCGGTCCGGCGCCGGAGCCGGCTCCAGCGCGGTCACCGCCAGGGGACCGGTGCACACGGGGCACTGGAAGCACGACCGGGTGCAGCGGTTGCCCTCGGTCCGGAGGTTGGACGACGGCACCTCGAACAGGCAGCTGGGGCAGAAGTACGTCACCATCTCTTCCGACACGCAGCGCGGGCACCGGATCTGGTGGCAGTCGTCGCAGTATAAGAGATGCTCGAGCGGGTAGAGCGAGTAGTTGGCGCGAGGCGCGCGCGGGTCGAACGCGGCGGCCGTGGCGGCGGCCGAGGAAGAGGCGCCGGCGCCGACGCCCACGCCGGCACTGCTGCTGCCATCCCCCGTCAGATCTGTGGCGAACGAGGTCGAGAAGGCCAAGGACGAGGATGACGCGTCGGCCGGAAGAGGCGGCGGAGGAGGGGGCGGGGTGCGGGGGGACGTCGGGGTCGCAATCTCGGTGGCGGCGCCGTCGTCATCATCAACCTCCCCCTCTTCCTCGTCCTCCTCCGAGGGGGGGTTGGCGCAAGGGCACTGGAAGAATGTGTACGGAGGGATAGACGCCATCGGGAGGTGGGGAGGGGGCGGCGCTCTCGGCGGGTGCGGGGTCCGCGACGAAGCCAAGGACAGGCAAGCCGGACAAGAGGCTGCTTCAAAGCTTCAGCAGCTTGGGGGCATTGATAGCGAGGTGTGACTCGGTGAGGTAAGCAATCGGTGGGACCTGATTGGCCACAAGCCACCCCTGCCCTGGAACTTTCCTGTTCCACTGTCGGACCACAAAAGCCAAATCTACGGAGCTCCTCAAATCAATCCCGATCGTCGATTCCGCGCTCGGACTAGCGAGGGGGGCCCGGCCGCCCTCATCCGCCCCTCCCCAATTTTGGCCGGTACGATAATACGCTGGAGTAAGGGGGCGCACGGCAGCAAGTTGCCCGACTGTCCATGTCTCGCGGCGGCGATGATGACGCCTCCTCGCCTCCGGCCGGGGAGGGGGGTTGGACAGGGGAGAGGAACAGGGGGCATGGAGGGGGATCAGGTGGGGAGGGGAAGGAGAGGGGAAGCGCGACATGTTATTTCGCCATATTTCGGGACGGCAGGGAGCCGGCCGGCGTGGGACCCTGAACTGGCCCAGGGGGCCGCCCGACGTTTTCTTGTTTCTCCCGTCTTCTTCCGTCTTTCTTCCCGAGCTAGTCTTTCTTCCAGAGCTACGGCCTGTCAAGCAGGGCTCGAATAATATTTGTCTTGTTTTATTTATCTCTCCGGTTACCAGGACGCGCAGACGGTGAGGGAGAAGAGTGGTCGCACGGCGTGCTCCCCGAACGCAGTGCCATCCCCATCGTCCCTCTTCCCTTGCCTCGAGCCCTTGAAGATGGGCGGGGGCTGGGTGAGGTGTGGGAGGGCGGGGAGGGGGGACATTGGAGCGCGCCCTCTTTCGATATTTTGGTTTGATTGATCATGGCTGATAGCCGGTCCGGCAGCCAGCCAGCCGCATGCCACCCCGGTCTGGCTCCCAGAGACCGAGAATCCGCGGGGACGCAGATCCGTTTAGCCGCGATCCTGTGTCGGCTTCCTGAGCTGCGACCTCGGAGACGGGCGGAGGAGAGGCCAGACGGTCGGGATGGAGACGGAGCGGTGGTGTCTACGTGCACCACACCACCGGATGTAACACGGAGTGTTTTTCTGTTTTCATTGCTTGCTGTGCCGTGTCCAGGTGATCTCTATCCGGTATGGGAGAGGCCGGGGAGGGGGAGAGAAGGGGGCGGGTGCATGTAGGGAGAGAGGGGAAAAAAATAAAATAAAATAAAAATAAAAAAGAGAGAGAGGTACGACAGAGGAGCTCCCGGCTGAGCGCCGGAAGCCAGCACGAACTCTGGGTGCGCAGATGGTCGGAGCAGTGAAACCAGGGGACGACATGGAGACTGCCGGCCAGCAGATCCCGGTAGACCTCTTGTCCAGTATTATTACCTCTTGCCATCAAGCCCGGTCCCCAGATTGTGTTGCCTGTTCGGCGCCAGCCGGGCTCCCGAGGGGATGGGGGACAGACGCCCAGTCTCTCCACCGGCCGAGATTGTGGCTGCGCGGATCCGGCGAGAGAAAACCAAGACATGGCTTCGGGAGGGGGCCTTCACCGACACCTGCTCGGCACATTGAGAGACAAGCCAAACTGCATCGGTTGCTGCTGCTGCTGAAGAAAAAAAGCCGATCGAGACCCACCCCAGAACGGCAGACCACGCCAGCGCGGGCTGAGGGCGGACAGCATGGCGGCCAGAGGGGCGGCCAGCGGACAGCGAACAGAGGGAAATAGTGGCAAGGGCCAGACGCCCTCATGCAAGCCGAGGTAATATCGATGCAGCCACCCATACTCAGCTGCGGAGGCGCACACCCCCCCCCCCACCGCAGCCCGAAAATGACATGACGAACCGACGCGTCTGGGAGGGGGGCTTATTGCCTGTTCTCTTCTATCGCTCGGTTTATTTTCTCGTGTCGGCGTGTGAGTGGAGATGAGTGCGTGGGCTGGGGAAGGGGGGGGGCGGGATGTGTCTGTGTCTGCCGACCAAGGCAGGCCAGATGCTATTAAGCCATCGATCCCTGGCCTTTTACATTTGTTGTCTGCCTCTGCCCCCCTCCGCCCCTTGGCCAGGATATGCCGTTCCAGGAGACCCGTTAGACAACAAGCCCCCCCGAGTCCTGGCTGTAGCGGCCTCTGACCTTACTTGGTCGCCTGCCAAGGAAACTCTAAGAAGAAACAGGAGTCAACAAGACATAGGAACCAAGAAGAAACGAGCCAAGAATCAAGAGCCCAGAAGAAACAAGAGCCCAGAAGAAACAAGAGCCAAGAAGAAACAAGAGCCCAGAAGAAACAAGAGCCAAGAAGGACAAGAGCCAGGGCGACTCGACAAGTTTCAAGACACGGTCGCCCTAGGACCTCGGCGCCGGCCTCATCCCACTTCTAGATTGCGGACCCAAGGTTGTCGCAGACGCATGCCCGCCGTCCGTACGGTGACCCCTACCACCATCGCCCGCCTCGCCCCTTGGACGTTCTCGAATCTTCGTCTCGGCACTCACCTCCGGGCCCCGCGAGTGGCGACAGACCCAGCACCGCCGGTCTGCGCGACGTCAGCGCGACTGCTCCGAGTCTATTCCAACGCGAGACCCCGTGTCGTGGCCCGCCCGGCTCGCGGCTCTGGCCTCTCCTCTCACCGCGCGTCTTGCTCCCCTCCCCTGCTCGTCCGCTGCTCCGACGAGAATCTCTCGAGCAGGGCTAGATCTGCCACGCTAGCGTCGGAACAGGCTGCCCAAGCCCGATCCAGCACTCATCGCAGGGCCCGGGCACGTTTCGAGACCCGTGTTTCGACTAGCGAGACCTGGCATTCCCATCCACGCCATCAGTCACGCCTTCTGCGGGCTCAGGGGGGGGGGAAGAGGACTTGCAGGGAGAGGACGAGGGGGAGAGGGGAACCAACGAGGCGGGAGAGATCCGCTAGGCAGGGGGGGGGGCCAAACGTGGGCGTGGGCGTCCGAGCGGATCCTGTTTAAATCGCGGTTCCGCCCGCGCCGCCCTCGCCGTTCCCGTCATGGGCCTACGCGCCAGAGCCAGCAATCCGGAGTTACGGAGCAGCTGCTATTACGTCTGCAAGCGCTCGGGCATCCTGAGCGGCCGGGTTGCCGAGCCAGAGTCAGCGGAAGACACAGGCGCAGGCGCAGGCGCAGGCACAGACGACCAGGACCACGGCTGGTACCACCGCCTCGACCTGCTGCGAAACTGCCACCACCGGTACGGCTGGCGGACGAGCCGACGAGCCAAGATCGTGGCCGAAATGGAGGCAAGGACGGCGGGGAAGTCGGCGACGGCGGCGGCGACGACGACGACGCATCGGGAGGCCGGCAGCCCAAGTGCGTGCTTGGGATGGGATCATTTGCGGAGGGTGAGCCGAGGCGGGATTTCAGCCGAATGAATACTGGGCGCGTCAATGCCGACCCGACTGACTGGCTGACCTTCCCGCAGGACCCTGAGCTGTGGGCCAGACACGGCAACTGCTTCATCCACCTGTACGGCCAGGGCCAGTCCCGGCGCGGCCCCGCCTTCAGGCTGCCGCTGTCGGCCCTCCTGGCGGCTCGCTGCCAGCCCTTCATCGAGCGCTACGTCGGGTGGCCCCCGGACGACGCGACGGCCCCGAGTTCCGACCTACAACAAAACTGGGAGACGTGGGAGGCGGCCGAGCCGGGCCGACGACGGGTCGATCTCTACGTTCCCGTCATGGTGGCCGACCAACCCGAGGAGACGCGGCGGCGCCGGCTCGCCACACGCAACCTGCTCGCCTGGGCGATGGGCCGGGGCCTGGTCGGCCACAGCCTCGGCTCGGCCCTGGTGGAGCTCCTCACCTGCATGGACGAGTTTCGGGACGAGGGCGCCGACAACCTCGCAGATCTGGTCGAGTATGCGGACCAGCAGGGCTACTGGGGCCTGCAGGGCCGGCCCGACCACGCGCTCGCGGCCCTGCACCTGGCCGAGACGTACCAGCTGCGGGACCTGTACGTGGACGCGTTCTCGCACTGTGTCGGCATGAGTGCGCAGCTGGTGGCGAGCCCGGAGTACTCGGTACGTCCCGTCCGACCTGCTGCTCCACCCATCGCTCCTGCTCTTATAGCTGCTGTCGGTGTTTTTCATCCGCTCGGCTCGACCGCAGCAGCGCTGACTGACCGCCCGATCCGATCTGCACAGCAAATATTCCCCCTGACGAAGCGCCTGCTCCGGCGGGCCAGGGTAGAGGCCGACCTGGCCCTGAGCCGGGCCTCGAGCCAGCTCAGCACCTTCCTCGGGCCCGACCTGTCGGAAAAATACCTCGGCCTGTCGGCCGGGGCGCGGGCCCACCTGGAGCAGTTCCGCACTTTCCTGCTCGGCTTCTACTCGGCCCGGCTCGGCAGGTACCCGCCCGTGTCGACGGACGCGCGCGCCACCATATGGCCGCTCGAGGTGTACCGCGTCCTCAGGGCCGACTTGGAGGCCCTGTACGGCCTGCTGGTGGACCAGGGCTTCACCTCGGCCGAGAACACGCCGTTCCTCGCCCAGGGTGGCATCTGCGCCGTCCAGAGCGTCCACTCGTTTGATCTCCGGCTGCAGCTCAAGTCGCTGCGGCATCCGCTGCCGCTGCTCCCCGAGGTGTTACCGGTACAGCCGGCCCGGCGGTTTTCGTGGTCGGCAGCATCGGCGGCCATGGGTGTCGGCGGCGGCGGGACCGGCGGCAGCAGCAGCGGCGGGACCGGCGGCGGCGGCGGCGGCGGGTTCGGGCGAGGCGACAAGCTGCGGCCGGACGAGCGGCTGGTTGCGCACGCAGCCTTGATCAAGGCTACCAACCACAGGCCAAGCATCTTGCGGAACCGGCTAGTGCAGGCATACCGCCAGTTTGAGGAGGATATGGCGATGGCGCGGCCGCGGCCGGGAGCCGTAGGGGGAGATCGTATCGGTCTGGTGGACGGCCGCAAGGTGCGGTGGATTCTGGTCTACGTCGCGTACCAGGTCATTCGCCACGTGACGGAGCCCGCACCCGAAGTGCACGACGTCGAGGGCGCACCGTACCTGCTGTCGGTTCCGGTGGCGAACCTGCCGCCGTGGGAGGAAGAGGGACTCGCCGGCGGGGGCGGCGCGAGCGGCGCGCCCGGGACAGGGGCAAGGTCGAGGGCACCGTCACGACTCGAGATCAAGCCCGACATTGACTATATGGCGCTCACGCAGCAGGAGCCCCGCCGGGTCGGCAGGAGGACGACATCTCCGGTCGGCTACAGCGCTCCCGTCTCACCGGTCAAGGACGGGCCGTCCGCGTCGCCCCGAGCCTGGACCCTCACCAGCACGTTCTCGCCGGCCGGGGCGCTGCGCCGCTCCCTCTCGCGGTTCCGAAGCTCCAGGCAGAGGCCGCCCCCGCGGCCTACCCCTCCAACGCCATCTCTCGCGCGGCAGCCGACTTATCGCGAGATAGTGGTGCACGAGTACGGCAACGGTACGGGTGCCATCGTTGCTGCTGATTCTGCGGCTGCCGCCGCCGATGCCGCTGATGCTGCCGCCGCCGACGCCGCCCGGGAGTCGGCCGCCCAGCGCTCTCTCAGTACGAGCTCGAACTCTTCTGCCGGCTCGACCAGCACCCGCGACAGCTACATCACGGCCCATACCGCATCTTCATGCTCATCTTCGGCATCGGCGTCGGCGCCGGCGCCGACGTCGATGCCGGCACCGGAGTCGTTATTACTGTGCCAGGAAGGCGACGCGGCCGGGCCCGGGCGCGAGGGCAGGCCGGTCTCCTCGATCGAGTCGGCCGGCTCACGCCGTCGGCGACGCTCCTCCTCTCTCGGGCCCACCACCCTTCGGACCGCGACGGCGGCCGAAGCGGCCGCAGATGGTAGGATCACCCTCACCGCCTCCCCGACTCCGACCCTCAGACGCAAGCAGCGCCCCGTCAGCGCCTACTACTACACCGTCAGTGCGGACTCGGCACCGCCGCTGCCAACAAGAGCCCGTCGGGCCGAGGGCCCGCTGCTCGCGCCGCTGCCGAGGCCGGCGCCCAGCCGGTCGCGGTCGCCAAGCCCGAGCGGGGTGGGGATGATGAAAACGAAAGCTGCCATGACGACGACAACGGCAGCTGCCACCGCCACCAAGACATCGATGCCAGCCGGGCCGAGCGATCCGGGCGCCTGGACGATCGTGAGCCCAAGCCTGGGCGGTGGGAACACGGTCCGGCTTGAGGTGAGCACGGCCTGGCGGGGCTGGGGGGTTGCGCGAGAGAAGAGCCTCGGTGGGCGTTCGCGGCCTGTATCGATGGTGAGATGATATGGGGATGATGGCCGAGGAGGATTGTAATCGATAATCAGGTGGAGGCGGCGGGGATCGTCGGGATGGGGGGGGAAAGGCAGTTTGATAGTCCAAGAGTATGAAAATGGTAACAAGAGGAGGACCGGACCGGACCGAGTTGGATATGGGAGGCGACGGGACGATGATTCTGACGACGTGTGTGGAGAGGAAGAGGGCATCTGGCGCGGCATTCTTTTTTTTTCATTTTTCATGGGCATGAAAAAATCTGCCATTGTCTGGGGAATAGTGAGGCCATGGTCCATATATTTCATTGCGTCATGTTCAATATACCCCGGCACCACTGCTGCTGCTGCTGCCCATGTTGCCGATGGCGTTTGGCCGCCCTGCTCATCTGATACTTGTGCCAAGGAAGGAGCAACTGCGCCGCCAGCTGCTGGATCGGGAGCGGCAGGTGGAGCAGGACCACTCCACTCTGGTGATATCTTCCGGTCGCCTGCTCTCCTCCCTCTCCTACTCTCCTCCCTCCCCTACTGAAGCGCTTTGAACATCTACCGAGCCAAACTTCATCACGTCCTGCGCGCACTCGGCCACCTCCCGGATCTGGGAGTCTCGATGAAAGAGTGCCGGGAGTGACTCTGGAACTGGCTGGTCGCGCATGGCTTGGGAATGCTCTCGCCGCGTTGTATTAATGATAATCAAGAGCAACTACCGGTTATAAAGTTGCATTACCGTCCACTCCTCCCCAATCTGGCGCGGTTCCGACCGATCCCACCATCGACGCCTCTGCAAGTAGTGGCAGCAGCCCTCGAGGCGAGAAGCCTGCTCCGCATCCGGCTGGGACCGGGTCATTTATCCTTCTTGAGCCCGTCCATGTCGCTGATCTTGTTGTGCTCGGCAGCCATGAGCCGTGAAAGTATGACCGACCCGAGGCTGTAGATCATGTAGGCGGGGAAGATGAGCCAGGCGCCGCTGTGGCGGGGGCAGCCAAGTCAGACTCGATACCCGAGTCGGGCCATATCCCGGATGAGATGAGAGCAGGGAACGAACTTACTTGGGGATAATCCACAGGAAGAAGAGTTCGGCGGGAGTGTTGTGGCCGATGTTGTCGAAGCCAGAAAAGTACTCGTTCAGCCCTAAGTGTGGTGGGATTAGACTGGGTTATGCCACGAGGAATCAGGAGGATGATGGATGAGCAAGCACTCGTCCGAGCGGATGGCTGACAAGAGAGGGAGATATGGGAGAGGGGGGAGAAAAGATGGCAGACTGGAGACGGAGGCATAAAGGTAGATTGGGTAGGTAAGACTGGGTAGGGGAGAGTGGACGAGGTGTAGGGAATTAAATGGGGGGGGAAGACCAGCGGGACATGGCAAGATGCATATGTGAGAACAAGATAAGTAGGGAGGGAGAGGTAAGGATGGGATTAGAGAAGAGATGGGAAATAGGAGAATGACCAGGTGGAGCAAGGGTAGACTGGTAGACAAAAAGAGGAAGCAGAACTGCAGTAGGAAGCAGGGTTACTGTGGGAAGCCAATAGCTGAGGGAAAGAGGAAGAACAAGAGGAGAAAAAGACCAAGGGAGGGGAAAGATCGGTTTGTTGCTCAGCCTGAGCCACAGGCGACAAGAGTTGATAGGGCTAGGAAAGCTTAAATATATGAGAGTAGTGAAGATGTGCAAACAGTATAGAAACTCTAGGGTTAGGGTTAGGTTGAGCAGGAGACGACCAAGGTTAAGCAAGAGACGAGTAAGTTTGAGCTTACAGTAGAGCACTGTCTTGCTGAGGGTCATGACTGCGGCCGTGAACCCCAACAGCAGACCCAGCTCGGCTGCTGCGCCGCTGGCGCCGCTGGCATCCCCGCCGCGCCGCTGGCGGCAGAGATAGAGATAGACGAGATAGAGGATGGTCTCAACCAGGTTCAGGCCCCCCTGCGCGGCCGTGAAGCCGTTGTGGGCGTCAAATGCCTTGAAGCCGTACACGTGGTCGACCCGGCCGTACAGCGCGTACGGGGCAAAGACGGGGTCGTGCAGCGACCCGCCCGGCATGCTGTGGGGTCGGAGCAGCACATAAGCCGTGTCCCATGCGACCAGGGGGAGAGATACAGCGAGCCAGAGGCGGATGAGCGGGGTGACGGAGGGCGCGGTCATGTCTGCACTGCTTTGTTGGGTTTGTTTGGTGGAGTGGTTTTTGTTTTTGTTGTCCGTCTAGCTATTCTGGCATGGCTTTTGCCCAAAGGAAAAGGGGATGGAGACGGGGCAGACGGGCAGGGGGGCAAGGGCAAGGGCAAGGGCGAGGGCAAGGGCGAGCGAAAGGAATGGCGCAAGTCACGTGTTGGCTCCACTTCCTTTCATGGTATCATGAGACTGAGACCAGACGGAACGCCAGTCTCTACTCCACCTCCTACTCCTCCCCTCAGCGCCTTTTCCTCCTCCCCTCCCCTTTTCCCCCAGTGCCTTTTCCTCCTCCCCTCGGCGTCTCTCTCTCCTCCCCCTCTTTCCCCCCCCAGTGCCTTTTCCTCCTCCCCCCTCCCCCTCCCTCTGGGCACCCTTTACTCCCCCCCTCGGGGTCTCTCTCTCCTCCCCCTCCCTCCCCCCCCAGTGCCTTTTCTTCTTCCCGACGCCTTTTCCTCCTCCCTGACGCCTTTTCCTACTCCCCCAATGCCGCTCCCTTTTGCCCATGGCGCCTCTACCGCCTCCCCTACGCCGGCTCTCCCCTCAGCTCAGGCCTGGGCGCGGCCCGTGCCGCGGCCCAGAATGCCGCCCACCTTGGTCTTGACGGCCCTTGGGAGCCGGCGGCACCTCTCCGCCAGCTTCCGAATGGCCCTCTGCATGGCCTTCTTCATGGCCTGCGCAGTCGTGGCGGCCGGGGTAGCGGGGGCGGCCGGAGTGGCTGGGATGGCCGCTGCTTCGCGAGCAGCCGCAGCGGCCATGGCGGCGACGGCGGCGGCCGCCGCCGCCGTCGGCGGGTAGACGACCACCCGGGCGTGTGGGGGGGATGGCGGGGGAGGGCCGGCGAGGGCTGGCCCGTTGGCCCGCGCCCGGATGATCTCCGACCCGACCTCATCCAGGTCGATGCCGTCGGGCCCGACCGTGGCGGCCATTGCCTTGGCTTGGTGGCGATGGGGGGCGGGCGCGATGGGGATGGGAGGGGATGGGGATGCCGGCCGGCGCGGTCGGCAGTACCTCTGGGAGGTAGGAGATCTGTTGATCCGAATGCTGGCCTGAGGCTGATAGTACGGCTCGGTGGTGGGGGGGTGTCAGCGGCGGTTCGTGGTTGAGGTTGATGGCGGTGGGTGGTGGTCGGAGGTCGAGGCTGATGGGTCAAGAGGAATAATGTGAGAAAAGGTCATGGAGAGCAGGGGTTTCAAGCCGGAAAATCTGGGAGAGACCTGGGGGCCACCATAGCAGAAAAGCAAATGGGCCGTGGGCAGCAAGGCTGGGTCATGAGGGGCACTGGGACCTGCCTAGTGCAGTGGGGGATGGCAGATTTTTTTTTAGGGACCGGGCTATTGCCGGCCTGGGGGTGCCGGCCGGAGCGCGAATAAAAGCGGGGACCCCGGCCGGGGCCCGGTCATTGCCAGCCCGTCGGCGATATGAGGGGAGGCCGGGTGGGGGGTGAGGGGGGCTGATTATTCCGGGGCCGGATGTAAAAGCGGGGACTGGCGGCCGGGCCTAGTCCCTCCGGGGCCGGGCCTAGTCACTCTGGGACCGGGCTTGATCATTGCAAAAGCAGGCACCGACGGCCGGGGGTTGGGCCAATTATTATGACCAGGTTGACAATAAACACCGTGACCAGAGACCAGGTCTGATCTTTTCTCTAGGTAAGAAAAAAAGAGAGCACAGAGGGGGGCGAGCCTGGCCATCCCGCCGCGGTCGACTATAGGCCAAAAACATTATGAGGCTGTCAAAAACTCAATGCATAGAGATGGGGGCATATGGTCGTCTGTCTTGGGAAGATTACGAAAAACAGAGACCCGTGGTTGAGCCTGACTAGGTGTTCCAAGGCCCGCGACAATGCTATGATTTCTCAGAGTCGGATTTCCCAACATGTGTCCCCAACACCCGGCCAGGACTGTGTGAAAACCGGCGAGAATTAGGTGCAGAGGGCCCAGAGGGCCATTCCAACCCTCATTGTTACCGCCCAAGAACTCACCTGGTCCCTCGCTCTCTCATCTCGCAGCTGCCCCAGTTACCATCTTTGGTGCTCCAGCCTCCCTGAGCAGCCTGTGCACTGACTGGATGTAATGTTTCCTGGCGACAGCCTCGGAATGGCTCAGGCAGCATACTCCGTCCGGTTGGATTAATCGAGTACCTCGGCATGCCCAGCCTCGCCATTTTCTCCACTTGTATTTGTTTTTCTCCATGGCCACAGAATGGCCAGATGAGCCCCCCCCAACCTTCCCTTTAAATTATACTCTCTGATCAGGAGGCTCAAGCTCTTCAGGCCCAGCCCTGGGTTTCCCGCTTGATTTTATATTCGCGGCCTGTATCCTGTATCCATCCCGGGCCCAGACCCCGGGCGTCCAATGTTGCGGCCCAAACAGGATGTGCCCACATCATTGGCGTCATCAATGAAGCAAAGGAAAGCCACCTCGGCGATGCTCGGGGAGATCCCTCGGGGATTAGGTCGGCATAACCTCTACAATGACGTTTGGAATGACGTCGGGGATGCCTCGAGAGGGCTATAAATGATGCTAGGTTCCCCAGCCTCTTAAATCAGACAAGGCAAATCATACCCATCTTGGTAAATCAACGCTTCTAACAATGGCTTGAAAGAGCCAGGGTAGATCAAGAACCTGGCCAAGGCTCGGGGTACGAATGTAAGTGGGTGGAAATGGAGGAAAGGGGGGGAGGGGCCCATGTCGACGGCGGTATGTTGATGCGCCATGGTGGGCGACATGATGGCAGCGGCGGCACGTGAGCAGCAGCCCGCAAATGGCATCCTGCGGCGGGCCCGACGGCACAAAAGGGGCCGCGCTGCGAGACGTGCTCGTTCTGGCTACTCAGTCTGCCCGTCCGTCTCACGTCAAAGTCAAACAGCGAGCGGCGTTCAGCAGGGGCCAGGCACGCTTGCCGCTGCTGCTGCATTGGCGCCGCCGTCTATCTCTCGCACTGCGAAGCGGCGGGACGGCCGGGGTAGGGTTGGCCTCATGGCGCCCCGGGTGCGACGGCATGTGGTCGGGACGGTCGGGGCCATGACTGGTCAGAGCCAGAATCCCGGTCGCGAGATCCTGATGTAAAGCGATACCCCTATCCGGATTACTCCCCCGCCTGGCTTCTGGATGTAGGCCGGCTATCGGGTACACTGCCGCGGTCCACGACGCGAGATCAGATAGTTGGTGGCTGCGCTCGCCCCCCACCATCCGGCTGCGGCCCCTTGGAGATAGCCCAACTCGGACCGGCAACACTGCTCGTCCCCCCCCCCTGACCCCCATCAATCCTCCCGGCCGCGCCCGCTGGACCGGCATCGGCACGTGCCCCCCCGCAGGTCGTACAGCTCCATCTGCAGGTTTCCAAGCCGGTACTCCAGATCCCTGATATCCATCTCGGCCCGGACCGCCTTCTCGGTGAGCCGGGTCCACCGCTCCACGGCCGCGAGGCGGGCCGCCTCGAGGGCCGCCATCGTCGCCTTGACCTCTGCCTGCTGCTCCCGCTTCCTGCTGGAAGCCGTGGGGCTGGGGCTGGTGGCGGCAGCGGTGATGGGGGCGGTGGTGGTGGCGGTGGTGGTGGCCTCACCGGGGCTGGTGGACGGCGGCGCCGGAGCCGGAGGCAGCGGTTCGGCCTCGCGGGCCGAGATATCGGTGCGGGTTGGGGGGGTTGGGGGGGTTGGGGGGGCTGGGGATGGCGACGGCGGCGGCGGCAGCGGGAGCGGCGGGACCTTGGTGGCTGCGATCACGGCCGTCCTGTCGGCCGTGCCGCTCAAGACCCGGGCCAGGTGTTCGAGAGACCCGCTCGCATGCCGAATCGCGCCGGGGACGTATGGCCTCCTCTGCCCTCCTCCGGCAGAGGCCGGGCCGGTACCCGGGAGGGAGGGGCTGGCCGTGGGCGTGCCGGCCGGCGTGGGCGGCGACGTAGCTAGCGCCGCCCTGGGTGGTGGCAGGTGGTCTTCTCTCGGCCGTAACCGCCGGGGCTGCCGATCTTCTGACGACTGCGCACTGGAGGAGCGCAGCCATTCTTCCGCCTGCGGCCCCGGCGGTGGTAGTGGTTTGGACAACCTTGGTCATGGCGGTAGTGCGCCTGTGGTCCGGGCCAGGCGCAGGGAGTGCTGGTAACACCCCTGCGCTGCCCGCCCTTGCGGGAGTGCTGGCATCCGGCCAGCGCGGACGGCACCGGCGCGGCGGTGATCGCCCAGTGCGACTGCAGCGCGTCCTCGATGGCGGCGCTGTGGTCCAGCGAATTCAGGTTGGTCGCGGCGATCTGCGTGTTGCCGGTGTCGGGCGAGACCGAGAACGACAGCGAGTAGCTGCCGGTCGCGTCCAGGATGATGAAGTTGTTCTGCGCGGCGACCGTCGAGAGCGAAAGCGCGCCCGGCAGG
>JAOYNC020006085.1:0-17840 GCA_025802115.2 Bertia moriformis
CCCCGGCCCCGGCCCCGGCCCCGACCCCGCCGGCTGGAAGCCGTTGGCATCGGCCCCGCCGCCTGACGCGCCCCCGGCGGCACCGCCGGAAAATTGGATGACGGGGGCGGGGTTCTGGTGGCCCACGGCGGCGGCAGGCGCGGCGGCATCTGGGACGGGAGCCGGAGGTATCGAGAACGTGGCCGAGGGAACCTCGATAGATTCAGCCCCGCGAATGACAAGATGTATCGTCTGCTTGTCCGTGTCACGGATCTAGACGTATCGTAAGCCCTGGCTCGCTCGCCGCACATCGAGAAGAGATGAGAGGGGACGCACCGTGCTCGCGCCAAACACGTCGGCCATGGTGTCGGTGTCCTGGGTCAGGGCCCGGCCAAGGTATATCAACCGCTGGTTCTGGGCCGGGGGCCGCAGCAGGGGCAGGGCATCGTGGATCTTGGCCTTGAGCTGGCCAACGGTGGTGTTTCCGGGGATCCGGGCGAACACGAGGGCGCCGGGCCCGCCCAGAGACGGGGACAGGACGTGGAGGTCAATCAGATCGCCCACGGGCGCAGGCTCGGTGCCAGCCGGGCCGGCCGAGGCGGCCGGGCTGGCCGGGGCGGCCGGGTCTGGAGGGGGATGGGGGGGAGATGCATTTCCGGAAGTCATGGTTGATTCATCAAACTTCTTCCTGCTCCGTCTTCTTCCTCGACCGGTGGCCGCCGACGTGCGACGATGGGGGGGGCCGGAGGCCGGTCGGGCTGTAAGTAATGGGCAAACGCGAGGCGTGATATTAGTTATGAGAAGATAGAACAAGGGCGGAGATGGCAGGTGCCTCGAGAAGTTGACCACTGACCAGCTGTCCAGTGCGTTGCCGTGGTTTGGCCGAGGCGGCCGGATAGCCGGATCGTTGGTCAGGGTGCGGATGCCCCAGGGATTTCCAGCCTTCAGCCAGCCACGGGTATAACTAGTCAGGTGCCGCTGTCGTCGAGGCCAGCGCTGCTGAGTGATGCGGCCACAGTTGCTGTTGTGCCCTAGAACATGGTGAAAATCCCGCAGCAGGAGCCGTACTCGCGGAGTCGCTCCCTCGAGGGGCGGGAGAGCACAAGAAAGAAACAAGCAGGAGCTGTGTATGTGTGTGGTTTGTCGCTGCTGCTGCTGCGGGCAGGCAGTGTGGGAAGGATAGCAAGAGAAGTTGGGGAGCCAGCTGCTCATGCTCACCCGCCACTTACCCCTAATTTTAGCGACTATCCCACGCCGATTTGGAATCCACCAATCAATCGCAGGGAGCCGGTCAAAAAATCGCCCGGAGCTTCTCGTCTATTACATCATACTATATATGGCCAGGTCGCTGCGAATAGCCGCAAACTCGTCTCGCGCCCCCGAATGAGAGCGTGAGAGCGAGCGCGAGCCGCGTCGCTACCCTATATTCGCCCTCATGGCATCTGCGCTCCCTCTCAGGCTCCGCCTCTCCGGCCGACCGTCTCCCCTCACCAGGAGCCGGACCATCCCCTCTTCCTTCCCACCGCCGCCTGCTACTTCGCGCCGGAGACCCTTCTCACACCGATCCGAGCAGCGCCAGCGGCCGAGGCCCACCCTACAATCCCGCCTCAAGTGGCAGCCCATACCCGTATGGCTGGGCATCGCCTGCGTGGGCGGGCTGCACCTCTACAAGGTCGCCACCCGCCGGTCCGTGCCCGAGCCGGCCGACCACGAGGATAACGGCGCCGAACAGCAGCCACAACCGGGAAAAAGGAGGCGGCGCGTCCGACCTGATGGGCCGTGGCAGGTGCGGGTCATGTCCACGTTGCCCCTCAAGGCCATCTCGCGGCTGTGGGGTCGATTTAACGAGCTGGACATCCCTTACTACCTCCGCGTACCCGGGTTCCGGCTCTACTCTGCCATCTTCGGGGTCAAGTCCGCACTCGCACCCCCCCCTCTCTCACCCTCCTCTCCTGCCTTGCTTACCCCGCCACAGTCTCGATGAAGTTGCCGAGCCCGACCTGCACGTGTACCCCAACCTGGCCGCCTTCTTCTACCGTACCCTCCGACCGGGTGCCCGCCCCCTCGACTCGAACCCCAACGCGCTTCTCTCTCCCGCCGACGGCAGGGTCCTGCAGTTTGGTCGCATCGAGGGCGGCGACATTGAGCAGGTCAAGGGCATCACCTACACGGTCGACGCCCTGCTGGGGAGACACACGCCTACTCCGAGCTTGGCCGGCGACGCGGATAATGGGGAGCCTGCTGGCTCTACCGACGGGCCGGAGAAGGGCGAGCGGGAGCAGGTGGAACAACTCGTCCGGCGAGAGGAGGAGTTTGCCCAGCTGAACGGTATCTCATACACGCTCCCGGGCCTGCTCTCAGGCGGCGGCGGCGGCGGCGAATCCGGGCCATCGGCGCTGCAGCCGCAGCCGCTCCGCGGGCCGGTCCGAGACGAATCGACAGAGCCGTCGCCGGCCTCGGAGTCGGCGGTGCGGGCGGACCTGGCCGTCCCGTGGCACTCGCTTCTTCTCGCGCCCGGCAGCGAGACGGCCCTCTTCTACGCGGTCGTCTACCTCGCCCCGGGCGACTACCACCGCTACCACTCGCCCGCCAACTGGGTGGTGGAGCGGCGCCGGCACTTTGCCGGGGAGCTGTACTCGGTCTCGCCGTACCTGCAGCGGACCCTGCCCGGCTTGTTCACCCTCAACGAACGGGTGGTCTTGCTGGGCCGGTGGCGATGGGGGTTCTTCTCGCTCGTGCCCGTCGGCGCCACCAACGTCGGGTCGATCGTGGTGAATTTTGACCACGAGCTGCGCACCAACTCCCTGACCACTGACACGGCCGCCGACCGGGCCGCCGAAGAGGCTGCCCGCCGCCAGGCGGAGGGCGGGCCGGCGTACCATGGCTTCGCCGAGGCCACGTACGCGGCCGCCAGCCGAGTCTTGGGCGGGCACGCGCTGCGCCGGGGGGAGGAGATGGGCGGGTTTCGGCTCGGGAGCACGGTTGTGCTGATCTTTGAGGCGCCGGCGGGGGGGTGGCGGTGGGGGGTGGAGAAGGGGCAGCGGGTCAAGATGGGGCAGGCGCTGGGCCGGATCGAGGAAGTATGATTCCTACTACTTGTCTGTGCTGATGCTGTGCATATGCATGCGGTAGATAGTTGCATCGATGGTTTGCGGTTGACTTGAGGGAGCTATACACCAATGATGCATACAACCACTCCTCACCCTTATCCCCTATACTCCTCCTCCTCTTCCCTCTATACTGCTCCTCCCCCCTCTATCCCTCCTACTCCTCCCCTTTAACTACTCCTCCCCTTATACCACTTCCCCCCATACCCCCATACTCGTCATCTTACCCCTCCTCATGTTACTCTTCATCTTACTCTTCATGTTACTCCTCCCACGCTTACTCCTCCTCCCCTCGTGCCTCCCCCGCATATTCCTCCTCTCATCCCTCCCCCTCCACCACCACCGCGGTCCGGATTACGCAGCCCGTTCGTGCCAACCGCCCTCACTCAAACACCCGCATCCGCTCCTCGATCGGCATAAACTCCTTCGGCATCGGCTCTCCCGTGATCCCGCCAAACACCAGCTGCGCGTCCAGCTGCCACGATTCCGGCACGGCCCACTCCTGCCGCACCGCCTCATCCAGAGCCGGCATGGTGTAGTGCTGCAGGTTGCCACCCACGCGCTCGGCCGCGAGCGCGGTCCAGGCCGCATACTGAGCGATGGCCGCGGCCTGGGCCCCGAACCGGTCCAGCTTCTGGGGCGGCAGGCCGGTCTTGAGCCGGAGCGCCTCGAGACCGACTGCATCCTCAAAGAAAAGCGCGGTGCCGGCCGAGGCGCGGTGCTGCGCCGCCATGGCCGAGATACGGACCCGGACCGGTCCCTCTGGAAAGACCGGCAGGGCGTGCTGGATGACCAGGTCCCAGAACCGAGCGTTGTGGTCTCCCAGCAGCAGGACGACGCGGCTGGTCTGGGAGTTGTAGCACGAGGGCGCGTGCAGGATGGCCTGGGCGATGATTTCGCGGACCCGGGACTCGGAGACCGGCAGGGTCGGAGACAGGTCGTACAGCGAGCGCCGGAGCTTCGCGTGGGCGAGGAAGGTATCGGCGGTCGTGGTCACAGCCGCGGCGGTGGCGCCGACGGGGGCGAGAACCTCGGCGGGAATGGCCGAGACGGCTGCTGACTTGGTGCTGGGGGTGGTCGGGGTGGCAGCGGCGGCATCGAGGGTGTTGGGGGCCATCTTTAGAGTGCTGACGGGAATGCGAGTGGTTGGTCGGTGTTGAGCTCCGGCAGGATGACGTGCAGGTGCAGATGTATAGATTCGGCTGGCTGGAAGTGAGATCCAGTGAGAGGGATGCTGTATATGTACAGGTCACCGGAAATGGAATCTAGTGGAACGATGGAGGCAGACGCGGATGGTTGGGACCGAGATCCAGTGGGACAGCGTATATATAGATGCAGGAGATCTAGTGGGGTGGCATGCAGGTTGTCTGAATGGGTCGAGTGGGATGTGGAGACAGAAGATGACGGTTGGTTCCAAGACTAAGCGAGAGGGTGACGAGACCAGAGCTCGGAGCGATCATCGTGCAGGATCGGATTCGGGTTATCTATATCCTCATCTCGGGGCCTTGCATTACATCTGTGCCTCACGCCAGGGCGCTCCAGTATGATGCCATGCAGCCAAGCATCGGCTAAATCATATGAAACCAAGACCAAGATACATGATTTCCAATCGTCGGGGCCTGGCTGGTGGGGCCGGATTACCAACCAGCTACTAGTTTTGTCCCAGTCAACCGGATCAGTAATCAGTCAGTAATCAGTCAATAATCAGTCAGTGATCAGTCAGTAATTAGCAAATGAAGCGCGGCGCAGCAGATCACAGGTGATTAGAAATCTAACCCGTGGTTGTTGGTCAGCCCGGGTTGTTGGCCGGGTTGGAGGCTGACCGACTTCGATATCCGATACGATAGACTGACAGGGGCTTGGATATGTGATAGGATTAGGTATCAAACGTGCGAGGAGGCAGCCGGCTGCGGCGGTCTAGATCTGGGTCTAGCCAGGAGGAGGCGGCTGCTGCGTAATCAGGACTCAGCCGGATCTCTTCCGCGCAGCGTAACCGCGCGCCTACGTCCAGCCCGGAATCGTCCATGTCCCTCCTGCCTCATGTCCAGGCCTGGCCCCAGCCGACAGCGGCCGACGGGACGCGTGACGTGCCCTTGCCTATCGCGCCGCTCGTGTCTCGCCGCCGTCATATCTCGGCGCGCGAATGGTACTCCCCATCCGTCACACAGCCCTCACTGGCATTGCTCACCAGGGCCGCATACTTCTTCAGCGTGCCCTGGGTGTACCTGGTCGGCGGCCGCCTCCATCTCGCTCTCCGCCGGGCCAGTTCCGCCTCGTCGACCAGCAGGTCGACGGTGCGGCCCTCGGTGTTGATCAGGACGGTGTCGCCGTCCTGGACCAGGGCGATGGGCCCGCCCTCGGCGGCCTCGGGCACGATGTGCCCGATCAGGAAGCCGTGGCTGCCGCCGGAGAAGCGGCCGTCGGTGAGCAGGGCCACGTCGCTGCCGAGGCCGGCGCCCATGATGGCGGAGCTGGGCTTGAGCATCTCGGGCATGCCGGGCCCGCCCCGGGGACCCTCGTACCGGATCACCACCACCGTCTTCTCGCCCTTCTTGATCTCACCCCGCTCCAGCGCGGCAACAAAGTCGTCCTCGGCGTCGAACACGCGGGCCCGGCCCTCGAACCGCAGCCCCTCCTTGCCGGTGATCTTGCCCACGGCGCCGCCGGGGGCCAGCGACCCGCGCAGGATCTGGATGTGACCCGTCGGCTTCAGCGGATTGTGAACCGGCCGGATAATGGGCTGGTCGTCGGGGAACCCGGGCAGGTCCCGGACGTTCTCGGCCATGGTCTTGCCCGTGACGGTGATGCCGGACCCGTCGACGAGGCCCTCGCGCAGGAGATACTTGAGCAGGGCCGGGGCGCCGCCGATCTTGTGGATGTCGGCCTGGACCCACTTGCCGGACGGCTTCATGTCCGCCAGAAGCGGGGTCCGGTCTGAGACGGCCTGGAAGTCGTCAATGGTCAGGCGGATGCCGACGGCGTCGGCCATGGCGATCAGGTGCAGGACCGCGTTCGTGCTGCCGCCCAGCACGTTGACGACCACCATGGCGTTCTCGAACGCCTGCCGGGTCATGATATCGCGCGGCCGGATGTCCTCCCGCAGCAGGCGGCGCATCGCCGGCCCGACCGCCTCGCACTCGGCCCGCTTGCTGCCGTCCTCGGCCGGGTTCGTGCTGCTGCCCGGCAGGCTGAGGCCGAGCACCTCGATGGCGGTGGCCAGGGTGTTGGCCGTGTACATGCCGCCACAGGCGCCGCTGCCCGGGCACGCGTTCCGGATGATGTCGCTCCGCTGCTCCTCCGTGATCTGGCCCGAAATGTACTGGCCGTACGCCTGGAAGGCGGACACCACGTCGATCACCTCGCCCGACTTGGAGCAGCCCGGCTGGATGGTTCCGCCGTAAACCACGATGCTGGGCCGGTTGACCCGGCCCAGGGCCATGGCCACGCCCGGCATGTTCTTGTCGCATCCGGGCAGGGACACGTTGCCGTCGTACCACTGGCCCTGCATCACGGTCTCGATGCTGTCGGCGATGATCTCGCGGCTCTGGAGGGAGTACCGCATCCCGGACGTGCCCATGCTGATCCCGTCCGAGACCCCGATCGTGTTGAAGCGGAACGGGACCAGGCCGGCGTCCGCCACCGACTTGCGCACAATGTCGGACAGTCCGAGCAGGTGCATGTTGCACGGGTTCCCCTCGTACCAAACGGACGAGATGCCGACCTGGGCCTTGCTCATGTCGCCCTCGGACAGGCCGGTGGCGTAGAGCATCGCCTGCGAGGCGCCCTGGGACTTGGGCTGCGTGATGGTGGCCGAGACCTTGTTGAGCTGCGACTCATGGCCATGGTCCTTGCCGAGTCGGGGTGGGCTGGTCGAGATGGGGCGGCAGGAGCGGCCGTGTCTGCGAGGTGCCGTCACGCTGATGATACCCCTATGGGCATGGTGGGGGAGGGTGTCAGTCAAGCGAGGTATAAGGCCGGGAGGTGGGGGTGGACGTGCAATGTAGGCGGTGGCGACGGTGGAGGCGCCCGCGGAGCTCCGCGCTGGGCCCGCAGGGCCCGCCGGGCGCACAGGGCCCGCGACAGCATGGTGCACGAGTGGCTTTGCGGGAGCGAATAAGAACTAGCAGCTGAGCCGGTCGGGTGTGTTCAATTGCGCAATTGCATGGCCGCTGCACCATCTCGAGAAAAACTCGAGGCACGGGGCTCATGACGTAATCCAGCTCCCTAGCGGCCTCGCCGAGCGAGCGAGCGAACCCCCCCACCCCTCCACCCCTCCGCCTCCTTTCCATTCGCTCCCTAGCCCGACGGGTCGCGTTTGATTCTGCAACGCCGGCAGAGCGTGCGGCGGATGAGAACACCCACCCCACCGTGCATCATTATCCTCGACGCCGTCTTTTTCTTTTGCCCGGAACGGGCCGCTGTTCCAGCTCGTCAAGTCTCCCTCTGCTGCTGGTCTGGTTCGTGAGTGCGGGAGCTCGCCATACTTGCAGCAACAGGGGGCCGGAGCCCCCTGGCAACAAGCAGAAGATCCGGGATCGGACCAACATACGGCCTCGCGCTAACGCGCGCTCACGCCAGCCGAGACGAGATAGGACCGGCGCCGGTTCCTCCTCCTCCCTCTGCCCCCGCGATGGCCTCGACGACCGCCGCGGACCTCCCAACCCAGGCGGATGACCACATTCTCAAGCCTCGGCCGCGGAAGCCGTTACTGCACGCGCAACAGCTTGGCCAGATCACCAGATCCGAGCGCGCCCACTCGTCGTCGTCATCGGCTTATCTTGGGCTGCCCACTGAGGGTACGGCCACGGCACTGTCCAGGTACGGCCCTCTATCCCCCTCTCCTTTCTCCCCTCCACCGTCTCTCCTTCCCCTCCACCGTCTCTCCTTCCCCTCCACCGTCTCTCCTTCCCCTCCCTCTCCCTTTTTCCACACCATTATCGCCCCCTTTCCGCTAATCCACCCCCAAGCGGCCGATCCACCCCCGTCCCCCCAGAAGCGCTCCCCTCGGCCAGATCCCTCTCCTCGGCTCGTAAGCAGGCCCGAGCGGAGCGGCGCCGCCTCTTTCCCACCGTCGACTTCACCTCGCGCGTCTCCCACTTCGACCCGAACTCGGACTACCGAGACTTTCATGGCTTCTTCAATCTCTTCTGGATCGGCCTCGCCATCATGGCCATCACCACCATGGTGCGCAACATCAAGGACACCGGCTCGCCAATGCGGGTCCGGATCTGGGCCCTCTTCACCGTCAAGCTCTGGCATCTCGCCGTCGCCGACGCCCTGATGGTCGCCAGCTCGGCCGTGTCCCTGCCGCTGCACCGGTCCGTCTTCCGGCCCGCGGCCCCGGGCTCGACCTGGACCTGGGCCCGCGGCGGCATGGCGTTCCAGAGCATCTACCAGGCCGGCTGGATGGCGGTGTGGGTGGCGGTCCCGTTCGTGCTCACGTGGACCTGGACGTCGCAGGTCTTCTTGCTGCTGCACGCCATGGTCCTCCTCATGAAGATGCACTCATACGCCTTCTACAACGGCCACCTGAGCGAGACCGAGAAGCGGCTCAAGGACCTCGACAACCCCACCACGGCCGATACCGCGCCCGTCTACCTCTACCCGACCGCCGAGAGGCCGATGGGCGCCCTGGCCGGCCGGCGGCGGCGGCGGCGACGACGCGGCGGCAAGCAGCGCCCAGAGGAGGAGGCTCGAGAACAGGAGCTCCCTCCTCTAGGCGGCGGGGGTGGCGGCAAGGCAGGCCAGAAGAAAAGAAGCAATCAAGAGCCGGTTGAGCCCGAGCCCGAGCCTGAGCTCGAGGCCTCGACCAGCGACGACCCGGCCGACCAGATCACCGAGCTACGCAGCGCCCTCGCCGGCGAGCTGACGAGCCCGATGGGCAACGTCACATACCCGCACAACCTCACGTGGGCAAACTACCTCGACTACCTGCTCTGCCCGACCCTCTGCTACGAGATCGAGTACCCGCGCACCCTCCACATCAACTGGACCGTGCTCGCCTACAAGGTGCTCGCCATTTTCGGCTGCATCTTCCTGCTGACCATTGTCTCGGAAGAGTTTATCCTGCCGGTGCTCGTGGACGCGCAGACCCGACTGCTCGCGACCGGGTCTGCATCCGAGTCGGTCCTCGTCCTGGCCGAGACCGTCTCGTGGCTGCTGTTCCCATTCATGCTCACGTTCCTGCTCGTCTTTCTGGTCATCTTCGAGTATGTGCTCGGCGCGTTCGCCGAGATCACCCGGTTCGCGGATCGGCACTTCTACTCGGACTGGTGGAACTCGACCGACTGGCTCGAGTTCTCGCGCGAGTGGAACGTGCCGGTGCACAGCTTCCTGCGCCGGCACGTCTATAGCGTGTCCCGGGCGCACGTCGGCCGCGGTATGGCCACGGTCGTGACCTTTCTCATATCCGCGGTCGGGCACGAGATCGTGATGGCGTGCATAACCAAGAAGCTTCGTGGATACGGATTCATATGCCAGATGCTGCAGCTGCCGCTGCTCATGGTGCAGCGGCTGCCAGCGGTGCGGGGCCGGAAGACGTTTAATAATGTGTGCTTTTGGTGCTCGATGATTATGGGTCTGAGTATGGTAAGTCGGGAGGAAGCCTCTCTCCCCCTCTTTTTCTCTCCGCCCACCCCCCTCTCTCTCTCCCACCCCTCTCTCCCTCCCCCCTCTCTTTCTTTCTATCTGTGTGTGTGTGTGTGTACAATGTGGCAATTACTGATATATCCGTGGCCCAGATCTGCTCGCTTTACGTCCTGGTGTGAGGCTTGATTGATTTTCTTCTCTAGCAACAGGGTAACAAAAATAGCGCAAGATGTGTTGATTTGTGACTTATGTGGGCATGTATCATTTCGGGCTAGTGATAGACGCAGACGGCGAGCAAGCAGTAGATGCGGAGAGGCAGCTCTGTAGCGGTGGTATGTGCGTCCAGCTGACGGGAATACATATTCATTTGAGAGGGCCTGACGGAGCCCGTGGCCGCTGAGTAAGCACCGCCCCGGCTTAACCTAGACGGCACAGATAACATGATTCTTGGCTGTCGAACTGCGTGTTCCGATGTATACATCATCACTCCCTGGTCAGGCTCATATTGAGAGTTCAACACCACCCCGTTATGATTGGATCGCCACCACGACTGCCGAGTCAGACGGCCATGACGAGTACGTCGTACCCAATTACGTTGATATCAAGGCGGCCCAAAATCAGATAGATGGCGAGACTGCCCCATGTCAGCCGGACATCTGCACTGCCCGATCAGAATGATATCCAGACCGGCCTCAGATACACCGGCTGCCACTGAACTATCGAAACTAACCAAATCGGCCAGGACCATACATCATCATTATCATCGCCTACTCCAAGAATCTCGCAATAGCCGCGACCGCTTGCTCGACCCTTTCTACCGTGTCAGTCAGGTGCTGACCCACCCACCTTTCCGCCCAGCCGCACATCTGAGCGAGTTCAAGGCTGTTGTACGAGTCCAGTGCCTCGAGATATAGGTCGGGATCGGTGCGGGCTTCGTCGGGACCGATCCGGACAACGGTCGGCTTGCTGTCACCATCTCTGTCGGTCTCGAATATAGAGGACGAGCGAGTGGAGGTTCGTGCCGGAGCCGGGGGGCGGATGCGAGAGCGCGGCCGGTGCCATCCGGCGGAACAGCGGCCCCCCGTCGCGGCGAGTACGACATCCTGAATCCTTGCGACGCTGTGATTAAAACTTTGGCGAGACTCGGGAATCGTGCCGCGGGTCAGGAGGTTGATGATGCAGTGTTCTATGGGGGGTGGCTCGCGAACCCAAACACGATGAGCCTCTTGCCATTGAATAAAGGACCAGACTGGCATCATTGCCCCCGCCGGAGTTGATCCCGACGACACCGAACTGGTCCCTATATGGGTCCATATCGAGCTGGTTCCACATGGTGAGTCGCTGCCCGCGTGGTAATTTGCTGCGGGCGTCTGTGTGGGGCTGGTTCAACCTGACGGGCCGGGGTGCCCTGGTGCTCTGCTCTCTTTGCAGTGTCCGGATCGGCAGGTGACGAACAGTCGATCTGGTATCCGGATCGGCACGTAACTATCAGTCGATATAGTGGTGTCCGGATCATCAGGTAACTGAATGGCAGCCGACACAGACATGGTATGCGGATCACCTCAGCTGACCATTCATCTAGCTTTCGGACCACCAGGCAAGAGATGAGCATTCGGATCGCCAGCCTGGGCTGCATGCGCGACAGCCCAAATTCCAATTCCAGCAGTACACAAGCCCCCTCTCCGTCTCTCGGCCGGCTCACTCGCTTGTCTCCACCATCCCGCCCCCCCTCCACAGGAACCGAGGGTGCTATCCAGGCCCCGGCAGGTGGGCGCGATTCAACTGTGGCAGGGTACCTGGTGAGTGTGATTGGGACATGTTATATATGCCGGCCCTTGCCAAGGCGTGTGCAATCTAGTAGTGACTGTAATAAGTACCATGTAGCCAGCAGCGTATTAAGACAGGTTGTGCGATTTTGTCATGCGACAGAGTAAGGCGGGGTTGTATGTGCCGACGCTGGCAGAAAGCGGTCCCCCCAACGGCGAGACGAAAAACATCAAAAAAAAACCACCCACAGGCTCGCTAGATGAGGCAGTGACGACAAGTCCAACGTAAAGAAAGCGCCCACACAGACGATTGACACGAACTCTACCCCACCCCCCACCCTCCCCTGACTCGAGCTTCGTCGCGAGACGTGACAACCCCGACCTGGGCGACGAGAATGAAAAGGAAGACTAGAAGCAGAGGAAAACAATTGGACACGAACAGACAAGAGACGCCAATTTTCTATGGCTAGACACGTCTGAACGGCCGTGTCCGGGGCCCAGAGTGCTTCTCTCCCACGCCCCTCGTCCCCCCCAACTCATCCGGCTCCTTGGAAGAAGTGATCTCCGGACCGTCCGCGGTCCCCGTCTCTCTTTCCAACCCCCGAGTCAGTCTCATTGCCGGCCTCCCGCTCCCGCTCCCTCCCCCGGGTGGACAATGTAGCGGGCGCGGAACTCTGTGGAATCGATCCCCGGCATCGGCATCGCATCCGGCAAGCACATACAAAGGAAAGGAAAACCACGCAAGGTAGAGCGGCTCGTCACGATTCTGGCTCTCGTGTCGGACGATCGGCCGGCCGACCGGCGAGCGGGAGTCGGATATAAGATGGTGTGATGGCGGTCTTGCGGATGGTCTTGGGCAGCGATGATTGATGCATGCTCGTGACGTCGTAAACCCCGCCGAGGATCGGTGGTTCTGCCGTCCCTCACATGACGATGCAGCACAGGCAGGACGCCTTCGCCTTCTCGGGCCGAGACTCGAGACTGGACGGCTCCGGCTCGGGGTCCTCCGGCATCCGGGTCACCTGCAGATTGGACCGCTGGCTCAGCTGTCGCTGCATCTCATCCTGGGGCGACTTGGGGCCCTGCGGTGAGCTGGCTATGCCCGGCTTGTCCGATATCTTGGGCATGGTCGAGTAGGAGCTGGCGCGGTTGGCCGCAGCGGTCGGCGGCGGGCTCTGGTCCGGGTCTGGTCTGAGCGGCCAGTCCCCGCCATCCGGCTGCTGCTGCTCATTCTGTTGCTCATGCTGGCGGGAGGGGGCCCGGTCGTCATCCTCGCTGCCGGGCGGAGGTGGTTGAGAGCTCCTTGGGCTCGGCTCGGGTGGGTCGAGGAGGCCGTCGTCGGTCAGGGGCCGGAACTCTTTATCGTACACGCTCCCGAATTTGCCCTCCTTCTCCCACTTCTCCTGCTGCAGCCGGCGCGCCACCGTCGGGAGGAGCTGCTGGTCCGGTGGCAGGCGCGGATCCGGCTTGTAGGCCGAGATCATCCATGGCGGCTCGCCCTCGGGTTTCCTGGCGTTTCCGGGCGGGGAGAGATCGCCGGCCCGGGTGGTGGGCCGGTTATTGCTGACGCTGCCGGAGCGGGACTCAACGCCCCGGGTCCGGGGGCGAGAGGTAGAGGCCGTCTTGGCGGGCGGCTTGCGGCCGTTGAGACTGCCGTTGGTGCCTGCCGCCGGCTTCTTCTTTGGGGAGGAGTCGGCGGTGACGCTTCGCTTGGTGGACGTCGGCTGGGCGCGCGGCGGCGTGCCGGGACCGGCACCGGCACCCTGGCTCACGCTGACGCTCCTGGACCGGGCCGCCGCGGTGGCGGCCGTCTTGGCGGAGGCCGATAGCTGTGAGTCTCCCTCGTAGCCTTCTGGACTGCTGCTGTCCAGCAAGGTTGGGGTCGGGCCGAATTTTGCGACCGGAATCCGGGACGTGGTTGCGGCGGCGGCGGCCGCCGCCGCCGCGGAAGTGGTGGCGCTGGCGGTGGTGGAATCGCTTCCTCTCGTCTTTGGTCTCGTGATGCCGCGCTCCGGGCTCCGGCCGGCGAGTCGATCGGTGCTCCTGTCCTTGCGCGCCGGCCTCGGGATCGGCCTGGGCAGCACAAGTCCGGCCGCCTGCAGCTCCTCGTTCTCAATCCGGGCCAGCTTATCACGATGTATCCACTTGGAGTTCTCTTCGGGTTCCTTCCCGCCGGTGGCGGCCCCGTCTTGCCTATCGGACGCGGCTCGCTTGTCGGGCGCGCCGTTGCCGTTGCCGTTGGGGACGCCGTTGGGGACGCCGCCGGCCTCGTCCTCGTCTTGGCCCCACGGCGGGGAGTAGTCGGCAATCTGGGACCTGCCGGCCGCTCCGTCCGCTCGGAGGGACCCCATCTCGGCCGCACTGCGCGGGTTGTTCCCCGAGACCCCGGTGGCGCCGGCATTTTGCGGGGCCGGATTCGGCGACAGTGCCGGGTTCGGCATCGTCTTTTTGGTTGGCTGGGCGCGGAAGAATTGATTAGAGCCTGCTCGACACATCTCATCCGCCGCCCCATTGGCCGCGAACTAGCTTACCTCCACGTTTCCTACCGCGTAGGCCCACGGGTCATCGTTGCCATGGCTGCTGCTGGGCGGCGTGAGCGTGGTTGCCGACGTCGGAGCCACCGACAAGGCAGCAGCCATCGTGGAGGCGGTGGTGGGTTAACCCAAGTCCGGTCCCTCCTATGCCGGGCTCGGGTCGGAGAGCCAGATGGGCGCAGATCGGGCGATACGAGCGGAATAGTGGGCCGCGCGGTATGGCGCACGGAGGATGGCAGGCGCGAGGATACGCAGATGGCCGGCAGACGGAATACGGGGCAGGAAATCAGAAGAACAATGAGAAGGAGAGTATAGCGAGAGACAATGGGGAAGCGGAGGGGGGGAACCTGCCGACGTCGGCATCAAGGGATTAAGAAACGGGGAAAAGGAGAAAAAAGAAGACGAGAGCGACGCGAGAAGAAGGAGAACGCAGTCAATCAGCGGTGGATTTGGATCTGGATCTGGCCTCGGGCTTTCTTGTTCGATTCGACGAGCTTCCTCCTCGTCCGTCTCTGGCTGGCATCCAGCACCGCGCCACTGGAGAGAAGGAAGCCGTTCAGGGGATCTTTGACTGGCCGGCTGCCTGGCTGACACACGGACTTTTTTTTTTCCCTCTTTCGTTCCTTTTCTGGGGCCTGTCGCCCCCCTAACTCCTGCTGGGACCGGAGTCGCGCCCACCTCTCAACAGCATCCGGCCGCACGCCACTTTCCAGTCTCGACCTTGGACTGAGACGGGATCGTGAGATTGGCAGGTGCGAAGGATGGTGGACGGATGGGGGCGCATGCCCGAGGCCGGCAAAGAGGAGGGGGAAGGGGCTGTGAGTATTGTGCTGCTGCTGCTGTTGCCGATGGACGAACTAAAGGGGCGGGGGGGAACCCGAAACATGAGTTGATGGGAGGAGATGACGGCTCCTGTCGGTTTTTTTTTTCTAACTGGCGACGATGAATTCAGCCGGGGGGGGCCACTGGACAGCTAGGGCCGGTACTGGGGGCTGGCCCCTTCGCGGCTCGCAGCAGGCGTGGGGAGCTTGCAGGAGGGCCGGGGGGAGGCAGGCAAGGTAGGCAAGGTAGGCAAGGCACGCAGGCAGGGCAAAGCAGCAGGGCTAGGCAGAGCAGACGCAGCCAGATAGACAGGCGGACGTCTCTCTCGTCCATGAGAGAACGGACGGGGAGGGGCAGGGGGAGGGGGAGGGGCTCACGCGGCGGCGGCGCGAACGAACTGATGGAGACGAGACGACGCGAGCCGTTCGCCGGTCCTGGTTCTGGCCCGGCCCCCGGCTGCTGCTGCTGCTGCTGCTGCTGCTGCAGGAGGGTCCGAGGGGGCTGGTCGCTGGTCACACCCACTCGGTGGCAGGCTAGGTGAAATAATGTCATGTCCCCCCTCCCCGCCAAGCAATCTGAAATAATGTTACGCCCCCCCGCTTCCCCCCCCGGCAAGGCCGGTATTGATGGGAATCTCACCGCCCCGCCGGCCCGCCGCCCTGCCGCCCTGCCGCCCCGCCCGAAGGACGGGCTGAATTAATCAAGGAGGCAGCCGGGGCGCATGAACTAGGTCATCCCAATGGCCAGCCGGCCGGCCGGCCGGCCATGTGGTGGCCACAGAACAGGAAACCCGATTCCCCGCAAGCAGCTAGCTACGAGAAGCAGACCGGCAGACCGGCATTAACTTCAATGGCCTGCCTCATTCGAGGATCGATCCCGCCACCAAGCATCGTTGAAACAAATCCGGCCAGACCCGACTCAGACCCGAGTCCTCCCCAAAAAAAAGGGTTCCTTCCCTAGGGCTCGCCCTGAGGCTAGCTGGCCAGCTTGTCACAGCTGCCGGCAAGCATGCTGCGGCTGCTCGCCAAGTAGAAACAAGACAAGACACGGCGGACCTGCCTGAGCGAAGCCACTGGAGCCTGCCGCCAGGCCCGGCAGCTCCCGTATGGGAGCATGTTCCGAGACAGCAAGGCCAACCCGGCCGGCCGAGCGGCCGATTCCGGACAAGGGAGGAAAAGAGATCGGACTATGGGACATGTCGAACCGTGACCCGTGTTTCTTCTTCTTCGTCTTCTTCTTCTTCTTCTTCTTCTTCTTCTTCTTCTTCTTCTTCTTCTTCTTCTGCCTTTTTCGCTTCCGTCTGTCCCGGAGTGGGGACCATGCTGGCGGCAATCTCGATCTCGGCAGTCAAGCAGTCATCGTCCTTGGACCCGGCCGGCCGGACTAGACCAATCTTGCAACCCTGGCGCCCATGTCTCTAGGGGAGGAATTTCGATCAGACAGACCTGCTGGCGCCACAATTCACAATTCCCACGCGACAGCCAGGCCAGGCTGAGCCAGCCCAGCCAGCTCACCCAGCCCAGCCACCCAGCCCAGCCCAGCCAGCGTGCTAGCGAGTCACGTTTGGTCGAAACATTCTAACCGCACCGCACCGCAATCCCTTTCCACCTCACAGCCAGATCCACTCTCGACCTATACCGACCCGGCCTCTGACTTTTGTCGGACCTACCGAAAACACCTCAGCGCCATGGTTAGTTTCCTATCTGCTGGCACTGGCACCCCCTTGTCGCCTTCGCGTCCCCCCCGCGCTCCGCACTCGGCCCTCGTGCCCACGCCCACGCCCACACACGGCCACGCCCCACTCCTCCGGCTCGGCCGCCGCCATGCCGACCCTTCGGCGGACCAGATTCGTCTGCATATCCGACACTCACAACTGTCGCGTTAGCCTTCCCAAGGGCGACGTCCTGATCCACGCCGGCGATCTGACCAACCAGGGGACCCACTCCGAGGTGAGCGGCCTTATCCCCCGGCGCCTCTGGCTCTCGATTGGGTTTCATTCCCGCCGCCCAACGTGTCCTGCTGTCGCTGCTCTGTTGCCGCTGCTTGCTTGCGCCGGCCCGTTCGGTTGGGCATCTCCTCCCCACCCTCACCTCTTCTTCTCTCTGTCGCCCCTCCCTCACCTCCTCTCGCATCTCTTGCCCTCCTGTCACCCCTCCCTCACCCATGTCCCTCTCTCATCTGTCACTCCTCTCTCCTCTCTCACCCTTGTCCCTCTGCCCGCTGTCACCGCTGTCGCGGTCCTTCCTGGTCTCCGGATCGGCTTCTTCTCCCTTGTTGCTGCAAGAGAAAGCTGCAGGAGAAAAAAAACCAGGTCAGGCGCCATGCTCAGACCCGAAATAATTACCTGCACAATTGGGCCGGGTAGCCATGCCGGCCCACCGCACGTACTTCCGCGCTCGGGCTGAAACCAGGTCCGGCTCATGTCTGGGACCCTGGGACACTGGGACACTGGGACACTGGGACACTGGGACACTGGGACTACGGTATATGCATGCCCGACCTTTCGGAGGCTGATCCGTGGCCTGGTGGCGCCCCCCGCGGTATAGCTGTCCAAGGCGGTCCAGTGGTTGGAAGAGGCCGACTTTGAGGCCAAGATAGTCGTGGCAGGTATGCGCAGCAGCCCCGTTCCCCGCTCCGAGTCCGGCTGGCTGGCTGGCTGCTCTGGCTAGCGCATCTGACAAGACATGGATGCGCCCGCGCGGCGGCGGCGGCGGCCACCAGGTAATCATGATATCACTCTGGACCAGGATTTCTACTCTCGGCACGGGCTCCGGCACCACAACCAGTGCCCGCAGTCCCCCGCCGACTGCCTGGCCCTCCTGGCCGGCTCGCCCACCATAACTTACCTCTGCCATTCGTCCGCGACCGTCCGGCTCTCGTCGCCGGACGGGCCCCGCACCTCCTTCGCCGTCTTTGGCTCGCCCTTCTCGCCGGCCCGGGCCGGGCCCCGGCCCTGGGCCTTCGGCTACGAGACCCCGCACCCGCATCTGGCCGGCCCGGCCGCCGACCTGCCCGCGCTGTGGGACGCGGTGCCGCTGGCGGCC
>JAOYNC020006182.1:0-17837 GCA_025802115.2 Bertia moriformis
GTCCTCGCCGGCGTCGGCCACCGGGGGCAGAGGCGACACCTCGGCGCCGCCGGCCGCCGCGGCCTTTAGGGCGAGGGCGCGGTCGCGGTCCCGGTGCGACTGGACGAGCCGATCGCGGTTGGCGTCGTTCTGGAGCCGTAGAGCCAGGATCTGGTCGTCGCGTTTCATGTAGTCTCTGCCGGGTCGTGTCGGCTCCGGCCGGCCGGTTGGTCAGCGGGGCAGTCGCAGGCCGGGAGTTTTCGGCAGCAGGGGAGTCGCAGGCCGGCCGGTCACACATACGTGTAGTAGTTTTTCTGGTTTATGGGTGCCACCTCGGGCCAGCTCGATGTCCGCATGCCATTGTCGGTCCTCTCCAGTCCTGTGATCGGCCGGTCCCGGTTCGGCCAGTCAGTTGATCTCTCTTGGTCTCTCTCGGTCTCTCATCCACGCCGGCGCGACCGCTTACCCTCGCGAGCCAGGACCCGCTCGCTGACCTTGCCGACCATTGCGAGGTCGGAGGGACGGACGCGAGGGCGCGAGAGCGGGCAGTCGCGCAAACGGTCGGACGGACAATTAGTCGGTCGCTCGATCAGTCAACCGGTCGATCGGACCGGGTTTGGCGGGATACGGACCGGGGTTGGCGGGATGGCCGCGGCCTCTGGTGTGGAGTGTGCTAGCAACGAGGCGAGTAGAGGGTAGATGTTTTATCAACGTCTCTGACTGATGACAATGTGTGTGTGCTTGATTAGTCTCTAGCTGGTGATAGTGTCTGTATGTGTTTGAATAAGTGTCTGGCTGGTAATAGCGTGGGTAGTGTTTTATCAACGGCCCTGACTTGGTGATAGCGTGTGTATGGGTATTTTATTTGGGGATAGCGTGGCGCGCCGGTTCGGCCCGTTGGGCGCAGGGTGTGGCGGGTGCGAACAGCTGGGGGTGGACAGCTACGAGCGTCGTCGTCGTGCCTCGGTGTTTTTATTATGTTTTTGTCATTGGTCTTTTTATCATTCCTTTTTGTCGTTGGGATTTCTATCTTTGGCCTTTTTCCCTCGGTGCGATTCTCTGGTCTTTATATTCCTGGTCTTTTTATCTTTGGTCTTTTGCAACCTGGTCGGCCAGGTTGCATTCTTCTGCCGGCGCAAAGAGGTAGCCATCGTGCTCCTTTGAGACTGCGACAATTTCGCCCTTCGCCTCAGCCGGTGCCAGCTGTGGCCTTGTCCTCCCTCGGAGCGTCGGGGGACATGACCTGACCGGACTGCCATGACGTCAATGCGTGTCCACCTGAATTCCCCCACGGCGCTCGGCCGCCTACCTCTGCAATCCGCCCATCGGCCTGCTTGAAAAAACACATCAGGTCCCTTTCTTCTACCCTCGAAACCGAGCCACTCCCTCCCACCCCACAGATCATCACCACCCTCAACAGCTTACCGACACAGCGGCCCCCCATGCCTCCCGTGCCCATCTTCACCGACAGCCCCATCAATGCCCAGCAGCCAGATGGAACGACGCCCCAGACCGCGGCGCCGGACCTGGGCGCTGCGGCTGCGGCTCCAAGCGCCCGACCGCCGCCGCCCACCACTGCTGCCGCCACCTCTCCCTTCGCACACCTGGCCCCCCAGTCCGGCGCCCGGCCGGCGATGCCGGCCCCCACTGGCATGGCGGCTGGGCCACAGGTCATGCCCACTCGGACGACCTCGATCCCGGCTGCGCCTTCCGGCCCGGCGCCGGCTCAGCCAGGCGCCTTTCCGTCGCCAGCACCACTGCCGCAGCAGTGGCAGCAGCAGCAGCCGCAGCAGTGGCAGCAGCAGCAGCCGCAGCAGTGGCAGCAGCAGCCGCAGCAGTGGCAGAAGCAGCAGCAGCAGCAGCAGCAGCAGCAGCCCAAATTCCCGCCGCCGCCCAGGGCGAACGAGCTGCCGCAACTCTCGCGTCCCCAACCCCCGCCCCCCCCGCCTACCACCGCTGCTTCTGCTCACTCTTACCCTCCGCCGACCATGCCCCCCCAGATGAGCATGCCCCCGCCGACCGCCACCCACGCCGCCTTCTCGAGCACCGAGTCCGCCTTCTCGCAGATCGCCAGCCCGGCCCATCCGCCGGGATACCCGCAAGCGGGATTGCAGTTCCCCGGCCGCGCCCCAAATGCGACATACCGCCGCGATTACGACCGAGCAGACAGGGTGGAGGGGGGGAGGAGGGACGACGGGGAGGAGGAAGAGGGCCTTTGGGCTGGCGCGAAGAGATGGGCCAAGACTGCAGGAAACAGCCTGGCTGCAGCCGAGAGTGAGGTCTGGAGGCGCATCGGCTACAACAACGACTAGGCCCCAGCACCAACCTGGAGGCGGCGGGAGTGGCGGGAGGGGCACCCCGGCCGGTGCTCGCGAATATTGCCTAAACCGGCTAGCCGGTCGGGGGAACGATGGCGGGAGCCAGACAGTTAACTGCATGTCGGGAATCGAGTTTTTGATCTGTTTCATGCGCTAGTAAATTTCCGATGCTTGCCCTTGCCACAGCGCTGTGACCGTCGTGCCGAGGACCTGGCGTATAGCACGCCATGATATGATAACGCTTCGACTGGCTGACAGCTGATCTCGCTGATCGGCTTCGTGGATGACGCGTCTCACCTTGCGCCTGCCACCCCCTCCCCTCCCCCCCAACTCTCGATGGTCGCGCGTGTGCGCGGGTGGGCGCGCCCTGTTTCGCCTCCCGTGTCCACTGGATCATTCTCTTGCGCCCTATCACTGCCCTCCGTTGCCCTGAATCGTCCGCCTACCTCTACGCCAGCAGCCGCCCCCCTCTCCCAGAGTTGGAGCTTTCTGGTTGGCCGCTCGAGCCGCAACCTGGAGCCGGTGGAAAATACCGGCCGCAAGGAAGGGGGCGCAAGCATCAGAAAAGGTACTCTCCGGCTTGTCGGCCGAGCTACGCCCAAATCGGTCTGTCGAGTATGGGAGCGTCGGGGTTGGCAGGCGTGCCTAAGTGCGTGCAGAGTACGGGGCCTGGCGAGGGGAAGCGGGGCTGCGGTGTTGAATTGGGGGCCCTGTCCCTGCCTCTCTTCTACCCCAAGAGGGCAAGAAGGGCCGGAAGGGCCGGTCGAGAGAGGAATCGTCAAGATGGCACGGTGGAATGCAAATCGAAAGGCCCACTCCGCCCGTCAGCGATAAGCGAGCTGCCATCCGACACGACCTCGGCAGGGTACAACGGAAACGACACGAGAGGAAGGGAGCTGGCGATCAAAGACAGGCAACCAGGTAGCCGTATCTTTGCAGGGACGTTGGCCGTATGCTGTGCCGGGGACCGGCCGGGACCTGCGCCAGTCGGATAGTGCTGCCAGGCTTTTTCTTTTTCCCTCTTCTCTAAAATGGGTTTTTTTCTTCTTTCCCATTTTTTTCTTATTTCCATTTTCTTCTTCTTTTTTGCCTCCTCCCCCGGTCCTGCCGTCGAGCCTCGTCATCGAAGACTTGTCCGCCGTCAACAAGGCACGGGGTCTGGTCGCCAATCCGGCCAAGCCGCTGTTTCTTGGAGGGCCGTCCGTCCGCCTTGTCCATATCGCGGCTCTGCTTCTCCTTCGCCGTTGTCTAAATCTCCGCCAGAGGGGCTCGTGGGCGCTCAGGATCGACTCTGCTCCTCGTTCCTGGCCCCGGTCCCGGTCCCGGTCCCGGGGGGGGGGGCAGCCAGGTCTAATAATACCCCCACACGACACACGACACCCGAAACCCCCGCAGTGCTTGGCGGCTAGCCAGCCGCAACCGAAGTCGCATTGACATGACGCGTTGCTAATCAAACTCTCTTCCAAGTCGGCCTACCCAATCGCCCACCGGCCTATCGCTACAACATCGATGGGTGTGATTGGGGGGGCGGTGGTGCTCGCTCCGATCATTCGCCTTGACCTGCGTCGTCGAAGGCGGTACTAGATCTTTGTTGGAAACCGGCAAGCAGAGGCCAGACACCTCGGGTATGGGTGTCAAGTCAAATCTATATCGTGCTTAGGGGGAGCCCTGCCGAGGTAAGCTTGAGGCTCTCCTCGCGGGAGATGGGGCCGGGTGCCGTCGTCTCGGGGGGCACTGGCGACGACGCCGCCGAAGCCTTTCTCCTCGAGTCAAACGGTGATGCAGGCCTCGAGGGGAGTGGCGCCGGGGACTGTCCCCTCTTTGGGTGAGTGAGACCACTGCCAGGCCCGTCCGTCCGTCGTCTCCTTGAGCCAAAGCGGGCCCCTGGATCCTCCCGAGCGCGGCGATCATAGCCGCGTTGAGGCACCTCTGCTCCTCGTCCCGGCAGCGCCGCTTCTCGTTGTACTCCTCATTATCCCTTAGGGTCGGCCTGGAGCGCCTCGTCTTCCTTAGACCAGCGACGCCGCTCGGCCCAGAGTCCCTCATCCGCAACTTCTGCCTCGGGCTCAAGATCCTCCTCGACAAGGTCCTGAGGACTGCGAATATCTGCCGCGCGCGGCCCAGAGCGATCTGGGCCCGGCCGGTTGTAGGTGTCTGCCGCGAGTAAGCCTGGCCGGTTCGGACCTATCCGGGCCCGCCGGCCTGCTGGTTTCTATAGATACGATATCGAGATCTGGCCGGGTTGAGGTTGCACTGCCGCGTCCCGGAGACCGCTCTTCTGCCAGAAACACTCGCAACGCTATCTGGACGAAGGCTCGCCGGGCCCTTGGCGGCGGCGCCTCTGGCCGCAGAGGGACCTGAGCGAAACGCAGCTCAGATCCGGAAAGGGAACCGACTTGTACAGCCCAAGAAACGGGCAACGGAGAGACGAGCCTCCACAGCTCGGGCACCTCGGGTATAGGTCAAATCTCTGATGCTTATCCCTCGCATACCTGACTAAGCCAATTTGTCAAGAAGAGGAGACCGCAGCCGCGCAAAGCAGTCCCTCGACGGGGCCTGCGGACCTGCGGACTTGCGGACCTGGCCGGGCTGGCTGGCTGGCACATGGGGCTATTTCTGCGAGAACTCACGACCGCGCACCCCCCTGGCAAATTTCCCGGCGGGGGTGCCGTGTTTGGGACCGACAGCCCAACCTTCGGGTCAGGGGGGGCCGACTTGAGAAGCCCTGCCGACGAGGATGTGACCGCACCGCACTGGCCGCCCGCCATGCACCCCAGAAGAGCCAGCCAGCCTTCCTTAGCGTCGGCCTGACTCTGGGTCAGCTGGCCCCGTTGTCAATCTCGGCTGGAGGACCCCGGCCCGGGTCCGTGCGGTCGGCCAACTGCGCCGCCATCGTCGTGCGTCCCGCGGGGAAACACTCATCTGGCCGGTCGAGGAATCTACGACCGGGCCCCTCTCGGCGAGTTGGGGGGAGCCGCATGCCAAAGCACCATGATGAAATCACAGGAGCCGGCAGCAGAACCGGAGGGGGCAGATAAATCAATAATCCCCTACTGCTGATGGATTGGGGGACGAGCGCAGAGCGGAAGCCCGTCTCAGATCTGATACACCCATCATCGCCCCGACCCACCCTCCTGCATCGGCGCTAACTCGCCTCACCTCGGGCGCGCATTCAAGCTGGATTGACCGAGCAGCCAGCGAGCCCGAGGTGACGGAGGGGCCATCCGCCGCCTGCCGCCCGCCGGCCCGAGGTTGCCAGAGCCCGTCTGCGCACCCGTTGACTGACTGCATCCCCTCCCTCAACATGGTGACTTGTCACGGCCGCAGTCACAGCACCGCCGCCGCCAGGACTTGGCAATCTCGCGCCGCCGACCTTCTGCCTCTTGCCCGTCACCCGCCGATGCCGGCAAATGGGCCAGGGAGGGGGAGGAGCGGACCATGCCCTCGGTGCACTGTCGCCGCCCGAAACGACAAGGAATCAAGCCAGGGATTGGAATGGGTAGGACGGGACAGCCGGAACTTGGGCTCGCGCGTGCGTGAGCGAGCTGAGAGTGTGAGCGAGCTGAGTGGGTGTGAGTGATGATTGGCGGCCGGCACAAAACCCGAGCTCATTTGTACGAAACTGCCGTTTTATTTTCTCTTCTCGCCTGGCTGGCCGTCGGGCTGCCAGCTCTCTCTGCCAGCTATTCGCGAGCCCGGACGTGGATGGATGGAAGATCCAGCTCTCATTCCCGCTTCCAGGCCGTGCCATCCTCTGATTATGGTGGCGGCGCCTCAGAGAAAAATGGACCTGTCAGACCAAAGGGGCCGCCGCGGCCGCGTCCTGCCTCATCTGGATTTGATCGGGCCAATCACGCCGCTGCCCTGGATTTCCCACCTTTTTCGCGACGCGCCCCCCCATCCCCCTTTCCCTCCTCTCTCCCTTTCGGCCAGCCGTCCGTCCAGTCGGCCGGTCAATCCCAACATCAGATGAGCTGGTCGCGATCGCGCTGGCCGCTCCACGTCCTTCTCTCTCGCGTTCTAGTGGAGAGGCTAGAATCAGCTATCGCAAGGGGGGGCCGCTTCCCTACCATACCCCCACTACTACCTCCCTGGCCATCCGCCTATCCGCCCCCCCCACCAATCCTCCGTCGTCGTTCTCCTCTAACATCATTATCCCAGTCATTTCCCTCCCTTTTTTTGCCCTGCCCCTCCGGACCAGGTGCAGCCCTGTCTCGACGGCCCGATCCTCGCTCCACTCTCGCCCAGTCTCACCCTCTCACTCTTGTCCGCGCTCTCGCTCACCCACGTTCCCGCGTCTCCTGGTTGGCTTGCTGCTGTCCTTTCCGTAGGGGGGAGGATCTTGGCTGGGCCGACCAGGCCTCCGAGAGAGGTGCGGGCAACATAGAGCTGTATCTGACGCGCGCTTGGCATGGGGGGGATATGTGGAATTTGTAGTCGCCATGTCTCCCCCTCCCCCCCTCCATCTTCCTCGTGGATCACATCCCTTCCCCCCCTGTCTGATTCCCCCCCCTGACTCACAGACAATACCAGTGTCTCCGGCAGGACCCCCTACCGACGTTCCGGACAATGACTGCCCGTGCTCAGGCTTGACTAGGCCCGCTTCCTTGTTTTGTCGACGCATCCGGTCGAGCGATCTCTCCCCACCTCTCGCCCTCTCGCTGCTGGTCCCTGACCTGGCTTGGCGCCCTCTTGCCAAGTTGCTGCCGTTCCTGGCGCAGGAGTGGAGTTGCATCGGCTGTGCTCTGACTTTCCTTCTGCCCGAGTCGCAGATGCTTTCCTGCCCTCCTGCCGGATCCATGTTCTTGGCTCGGTTTCTTTCCCTGTCTCTGCCCACTTGCCGTCCTTTCGGTCTCCGTCCTTAAGATCCTGGATCTCTGCCTGCCTGCCTGTCTGCACCGCCCCCTCTCCCGACTTGCTTTTCTTGATTTCTTTCCGCTCCCTCCCACGTCTTCTTCCTCTGGTCTCCGTCCCGCAATCGCTCCTTCCGTCTTCTTTCTGCCTTCCCGCCAGTCACTCCTTATTTCTCTTCTTTTTTCCGCTTGTTCCTATCTTTCTTCTTTTCTTCTTCTTCTTCTTCTTCTTCTTCTTCTTCTTATCATTTCGCCCATCATCTCCCAGCTATCACCCTGCAAGGATACCCGGGTGGGGTCGTCTTTTTGGACCGTACGAACTTTACCTCATTGATACTCGTCCTCGGCCACCCCCTTTCAAGTCCTTGATCCCTTGACCTATATATAATATACATATACTCCTTTGGGAGCTGGCCCTCATTACCTTCCACATCCCACCACCACCGACCAACCGCCTTGTGTGGCCCTCGCGAACCCTCCTTTTGGATATCTTATTTTATCTGTTTTTGCCTTGTATTCTTTATACAACCGTCGGCCTTCCCTTGAACGGGCCGTCTCACCTTGAGGGTCATCTCTCCACGCTCCTTATATCCTTTTACTCGGCGGATTTTTAGCCACGAAACAGCGGAGCCTCGTATCGATCGAGAGGCAGACGTTACGCAGCTGGCTGGGAGAGGGTAGGCGGCAGAGGGCAGGAGAAAGAGACAGGGGTTTTGAGAGATAGGGAGGCCAAGAGAAAGAGAGGCAACCCGAAGCCGACCACGCTCCCTCACTCACTGCCACTGCATCCTCGCTCTTTCCCGAACATTCCTCCGATACAACGGGTGAGTACGGCCAGAACTGCACTGTCTGCCTGGAATCCACCTACTTGACACTTCCTTCCCGACCTGTGTCCTGGCCCTGGTTCTGCCGGGATGTCCATTCTCGTCCTCTCCCTTCCCCGCTCTCATGCCCAGAGGCCGCCCTCGACTGGGTGTCCTCGTCCTTGCAGACTGACCCGAAAGTCAACAAACTAACTCGAGCCCTCTGATCCAGTAAGAGTTCGGTTGCAACGTGTATAATTCCGACCCACGTCCTCCTCGTTCGAGGGTGCTGCCTGTCGTGATGGACTGCGTCCCGATCCAAGTGTATGCGAACCGAGCCCACTCCCTACTCTCCCACTTCCCCTTCCCGCTCCATCCCTTCCCGCCCCACCTCCCCCTTCTTCCCCTTCTCCTTCTCCTTCCCCCTTCCAGCTGCTACCCTTGTGATGATGATATAAGACGATCGATCCGGTTTCCTGCTTGATCATGACAACGACTAACGAGATGAGGGCAGTCAATATCAGCAGGGGCAGCTACGTCATCAGAATCAGCAGAACCCGTTCACATATCCTAATAGCCCACACCCACCCGGCAGCAGCCACAGCACTCGTGGTCCGGCCGACAGCACTTTCGGATTTGGTTCTATCGCCACCTCTACCATGAATCACGACAACCAGTCGGCCGACGGGACCGAGTCGATGATGGCGGCGGCGGCGCCTTGGGCGACCCCCGTGTCGAGACCCGCCCGGCAGCGGCCCGCCACTATCCATGAGGGCTTCTCGTACTGCGCGAGCGGTGACTTTGGTGGCGGTGGCGCTCTGCCGGGCTGGGATGCGGTATCGCTGTCTCTGCACCATACGCCCAGCGACGTCGGGGTCGGCTCGAGGCCAGTCTCGGTCCATCAGGATTTTATGTATCCCACCTCGGGCATCGACGGCTGGGCCTCGAAGCCGTGCCACGACGAGACGCTTGATTACTCTGAGCTTCCCTCCGACATGGGCATCGGCCACGCCTACACATCGGATGAGGCCATTCCTATTCTGGATCTGAGGTCTCGCCGGTCCGGTTACTACCCCAGCGGCCCCGGCGGCAGCGGCGACGACCCGACCGGAGCCTTCGAAGGCCAATTCGCCCATGACCCCCGTCGCATGTCGGGCTCGTCTTTCACCGTGTCGACATCCGGTGCGCTCTCGGACATGGCCCAGTATGACGATTTCTGCGGCACCATGTCCGACGTGCACTCGCTCGCGTCGGACTATCACCCGCCGCCGACGTCAAACCGCAACTCGCTCATGTCGTCGACTCAGCTCTCGCCCGTGGCCTCGCCGCGGATGACGGCTCAGAACCGGTCCGAGCTGGTGAGGGCCCAGAGCCGGGGCCGGGCGTCGCCCTCGCCCCGGCCGGGAGTCAGGAGCGCCCCGTACAGCGTCGAGACCGTCCGGGCCGGCAACAAGAGGTGGTCAACGGGCTCTTATGCGGCCACGCCGACCCGCCGCCACGCCTTTGTCTACCCCCCCTCTGCCACAATGATGGCGGGCCGCGATGGCTTCGGCTACGGGTATCCGCTGTCTCAGATGTACCAGGTCCCTCCCCTACCGCAATCTCATCAACAGCATCAGCAGCAGCATCATCATCATCACAACCACAACCATCCTCATCACGGCAACCCGTCGCCTTCCTCCCCCTGGGGCGGCGATGCCGACCCGACCCCGCACAGCCCGTTCTTCGTGCCGTTCCAGCGCAACAGCATGCTCCTGCCGTCGCAGCTCCCGTCGCACCAGGCGCAGCTGTTCCCCGACGTGGCCAACCCCACCGCCATCCCATTTGACCCCCATCCGCCGCCGCTCTTGTCCAACAGCAGCCTGTTCCAGCTGCTCCAGAGCAACGCGGACCCGCACGGGCTGCCGCCGGGTCGCTGCTACGCTGATCTCTCGGACCCGCCCGACCTGTATGGCTCGCTCCTGGAGGAGCAGATGCCGCCCCCGGCCGAGGACATGGCCCCGGCCGACCCGGAGCTGGTCCCGCACGAGCAGGAGCTGAGGTTCGACGGCGACCTGTACACGCCCCGATGGGTCCGTGGCCACGGTAACAAGCGCGAGGGCTGGTGTGGGATCTGTAAGCCGGGCAGGTGGCTTGTGCTCAAGAATTCGGCCTTCTGGTACGACAAGTCGTTCACGCACGGAATCAGCGCCGCGACCGGGCAGCCGTTCCAGGAGCCGCAGGACAGGCGCCGGATGGACGGAAATCCCGACGTGTGGGAGGGCCTGTGCGGCAGCTGCGGCGACTGGATCGCGCTGGTGAGCAGCAAGAAGAAGGGAACGACCTGGTTCCGACACGCGTATAAGGTGGGTCCGCCCCTTGGCTTTCTCTCTTCTTCCATTCCTCGCGCGTCGCTCTGTCGCCTTCTCGTCGCCGCTAACTGGAAGCCGTGTAGTGCCACGCCCACACCAAAGTCAAGGACGCGCCCAAGCGGCGGCGCGAGAGCAATCACTCGCGAGCCGTGGCGGCTGTCGCGGCCACCACCGGCCTCCTGCAGCCGGCTCGACCGATGGCGGCCGCTGCTGCCGCCGCCGCCGAGCAGCTTCCGCCGACGACCCCGACTACGCCCATGACGCCTCCTCAGCGAGGAGCGGCGGCGGCGGCAGCGTCGTCCAGGTTTACGGGCCTCCCGTATGAGGTGCCGCGGTCGCATCCACATGCGCCACCGCCAGTGACGCACTCTGAGGCGGCGGCCAGAATGGTCGCGGAGATGGACGGGATGGCGGGAATGATCTGAGGCCTTTTCCTTCGGCCCTTCTCAAACGCCCTTTTCACGACACGGTCAACCGTTCTACTTTGGGAGGCTGGTCTTTTATTTTATATTGGGGTTTTGGCAGTCTCTATTCACCCTTGTTGTTTCTTTTCTTTTCTTTTCTATTTTTCCACCGCTTCTCCTGCCTTGCCGGGTCTCGCCAAGATCCGAGCACCGACATGGTCGGGCCATTGGTTTATCTGCTTCATTTGTGTCCATGTTTCACTTGCACATATTCGCAATTATTTTGGGGGCCCATGGTGGGAAAGAGTAAGAGGAGTTTGACACTACATAGACTGAGGCGCGCCGGCCGGGGATGCTAGGGTTAGGGCTGGGGCTGGGGGGCAGGGGAGGGAGTGTCTGTTGGGTTTGCTATTACCTGGCTGGCGGCTGATATATACCCTCGTGAAAAGACAAGGACATCGACTGGGCTGGACAACGCGGGCTGGAACTCGACGGGAATGGAATGACAATAAGCAGATAGAGGCAGGGGAAGATAAAAGACATGATCACTTAGTTATATCGGGAGGTCTGGGACGGCGGCAGGACGACGTGCCCGAGGAGCGCCTGCACGCGGGCCGGCCCTGCACTGAACTGTCATTTGTGGACTGATCGCGAGTTAAATGACCGATGGAGTACGGAGCGGGAGTCGGGGAAGGGGAGGGGTAGATAGATATAGCTAGTGATGGCCCTCAGTGTGAAGTTCCCGCGCAGCAACAGCATGCACTACTACCGTCTCTCCCTCCTAATCTCGGTCCCGTCTGTCTCGTTTTCCTTTCTGCCAGCTTCATGGCACGAGCAGGCGAGGTGGGCGGCCGGGCCACATGGAATTCGCAGCGGGGATCAGCAATCTCGGTCTGACACGGGCTCTGTTTCTATCTTCGTCGCAGTGAGGGCTGCCTGGCACCCAGTGAGGGAGTGACCCGACCACAGCCAAGGATCTCGCTCGCGCGGGGAGACATCGCTGAGAGTGAGCGAAATCGAGGAAAGGGGAGCGTCGGTCTCTTGGCGGGTGCGGGCTCTGCCGTTGCAGACAGATATGGGCCGTCGCTCCATTGGCTGCAGCGGCAGTCTGGGTCCTTCCTTGGCTCACCCCATCCCGCCGATTCGACGGGAAACAGCAGCAGAGAAACAGATGGAAGGGAAAGGGAGTCGAGTGTGGGCCAGAGAAGAAAAAGACACGGGGGTGCGGGTGCGTAGGAAGGCCAAAGGGGATTAAATGAAAGGATAAACGAGAGATTCATATTAGAAATATAAAGGCAAAAAAACCCGAATCCGATCCTCGCCCATTCATTGCCCAACCGCTGGGGACGGTGGTCATCGGCCCTCAACTATAAAGAAGAACGGTCTGCGGACGGATCATGAGGCAGGATCAATCAATCAGCCATACTTACGTTACGGCCCGACATATGCGCTGAAGCTGACTGGGGCACCTGCCAGCTGAGCTCGGCCGCTTGCACATCAGGCTCGAGTAATGGCGGCCCGGCCGGCCCGTCCGCCCAATCGAGACGAGCCGGTCGGGGTAGCCGGGCCAGAACTGCTACTATAGGGGTAAGCCGGCAAATCTGCAGACCATCTGACTGCTGCAGTGTCTCGCGGCATGGTCCTCGCCCGCCCTGCCGCCGACCGAGGTGGGCAGACCAGCGAGATACTATATATCGTCTGGAGCCAGTCCGGCCGACCGGCCACCACTGCAAGCCCTTGGTGTATTGGCCCGGACCCGAGGTGGGATCCGTGCCCTCGCGCTCGGCGCTTGGTGCGTGTGGTTTAGCCGGCCCGGTCGGCAAGTTCGACATTTGGATCATGATGCGGTGGTTCCGGCCCGTGCAGCCTTGTCGTATAACGCGGTCGCCACCGTGGTATGCCTCGGCCGGGACGCACGTCCAACATATGAGAATTATGAGGGAACCCCCTTCTGGCTCTCTAGACATTTAACACGGTCTCGGTCGTGGCGTATTGCGGCCCCGGGACATGCGTCCAGCAGCTTGCGCCTCCCTGGCCAGCAGCTCTCCCTCTCTGGCCAGCCCGCCCTCGTGTAGCGTCAACTCTGGTCTGACATGGCGCCGCGCGGCGGCCTGATTCAACCACACCTCGTCATGCTCGCGGTCCAGTCTAATAGCAGCGGCGGCGGTAGCAGCGGTAGCGGCAGCGGCAGCGGCAGCAGCGGCAGCGGCAGCGGCAGCAGCAGCGGCAGCAGTGCTCTCCAAGAGAACCCAGAGCCCCATCCCATTAACCATGTACCCTTCCGTCATCCTCTCCGGCCTGGCATCCCTCGCGTCCGTCGCGAGCGCGCAGCTCTCGGCCGACGACGCGGCCAAATGTGACTGCTTCGCCACCGGCGGCGCCGCCTCGAATCTCTACACGCACCATCAGATCTTTGACTTCCGGTACCTGTCCCAGTACGTGGACTACGGCGTTGCCGATCCGGTTTCGCTCGTCGACGACGCTGGCGCCAGTGCGCTGGCGCCCCTTACGAGCGCCTACTTCTCCACCGACGAATGGGCGTCATCGTGGATGATCCAGTCGTGGGACAACGGCTACAACGCGACCACGTCCCCGCCGCCCTCCTCCGGCGACGCCACCCTCCTGATGGTCAACTCCCCCGGCAACGTGTACCTAGAGCGCAGCCCGGGCTCGGCCGGGACGTACCTCGTCCTGCGCACGGCTCGGCATGGCACCTTCCAGTCGGCGGCCGAGATCGAGTCTGTTTCTGGCGGGTACATGTACCTCTCGCTGCGGATGCGCGCCCGCACGGTCGGGTCCAGGGGCGCGTGTACCGCCATGTTCACGTACCGCGATCCCGGCGCCGGCGACGGCACGGCGGCGCCGGTGCAGGTACAGGAGGCCGATGCCGAGTTTCTCACCAGAGACCCGCCCGACCGGGCCCACTACACGAACCAGCCGGCCTACGGCCCGGCCGGGCTGAACCCCGCGGCCACCCGCGTCGTGACCCTGCCGGCCGGCGCCGCGGTCGGGGACTGGGCCGTGCACCGGCTCGACTGGACCGCCGGCCGCGACGGCACCGTCTGGTCGGTCGACGGCGAGACGGTGGCCCGGATCCGGCTCAACTCCCCCCGCGACCCGAGCCAGATCGTGTTCAACTCGTGGAGCGACGGGGGCAGCTGGAGCGGTCTGATGGACCCGGGCGGGGCTGCCAATCTGCAGATCCAGTGGATCGAGGTTGCGTATAATGTGAGCAGGGACCGCGGGGGGCGGACGTGCGGCACGGTCTGTAGTATCGATGACCGGCCCGCAGCCAGCGCAGCCGGACCGGGCGGGGTTGGGGTATGGGGGCGGCGGCGGGGGCGGCGGCGGTGGCGGACATGTCTGCCGGTGTTGTTGGCGGTTGGCGCGGTAGGCATTGGGAGCTGGTGATTCCTCGGACGACGGCGTGGCAGGCTCGGTGCGTGCAGAGGGGGCAGTGGTAATGGCCCGGCAGGCCAGCGCCATGGTCCTTGTATTGCGAGGCTTTGTAGAGTATCTACCAGGCATATATGAGCGACAGAAATCGCTGGGGTATAGGCTCTCTCAAAGTGGCCGGGTAGCCCCCCCTCTGACTACCCCTCCCGGGGGACGCCCGCTGTAGTGCCCCAGTTGTCTCCTTCCGCTTGGGCATGACGAGGTAATGGCCAGCAGGCCGCGGGCCCTGCGCGGCCCTCTCTCTTTGGGCATATCCAGCCACGGGCCGCGTCTGTTGGGCCCTCACCCATTTGGACTCCTGGGGCATATATAGGCACAGGCCCTGCCTATCAGACCCTCTCCAACTTGGACTCTTTGCGTCTATCCAGCCACGGGCCCCGCCAACTTTGCCCTCCCCGCCCGGACTCTTTCCTGGCCATGTTCCGGACCCGGCCTGTCCCCATATCATGATTGTCTGTAGGCCCCGCTACCCACCCGCCGATCGCGCCCCTACTATGTGTGCCACGACTGCCCCCTACCGACAGAGCCCGGGTCAAGTCAAGGACGGCCTAGACCACTCGGACGAGAAGAAAAGAACAGCAAAACCGCCACTCTCCGGGCCCCCTTCCGCCTCCCTTGCCAGCCTCTACAAGCAGGACCACTCTTTGCGTCGCCACCCAGCCGCCCCCTCAATGCCGAGCGCACCTTCTATGAAGGCGAAGAAGCTGCGGTTGGCGGCTACGGGCCGTACGGGCCGGTCAGACACTCCAACCATGCGCACGGCAGGTAAGAAGGGGTCGAAGGTGGAGCAAGCAGCAGCAGCAGCGGCGGCGGCGGCGGGGTTCACGGCTGATTACGCCTGTCCCCTGTCGCCCGAGTGTAGGGCAAGGGGAACCGGCCATCCAGGCGGCCACCATTCCAGTTGAGAAGTACTTGTCGTTTCGACCACCCCCAGGAAGGGGGGATAGACCAGAACTACCGCCCTCTCCATAGGCAGCCTAGCCAGCTCAATAGCCGAGAGCGAGGAGGGAGTGCAAACCGCCTGCCCGCCGCCAGTCCAGTCCACTCCACTCCAGCTCGACAGCCGAGGAAGATCAAAAACTGCCGCGCTCCGTAAGCTCGGATGCGGGAGAAAGCCCATGTACCACCACTGCTGCTTCCGCTGCTGCCCTGGCCTGACCCGAACCGGCCTGACAGCTCCAGGGCCCCGCCCTTGCCACCACCTGACTGGAAGAGAGAAAAAAAAATCGGCAGGGCGGGGAACCCGGCCGGAATCAGCACGCACAGCATACAACACGCGGGCAGGAAGAAAAAAAACCCGGCAGCTCACGCGGACCACATGCAGAAGTAGGAGCAATATAGTAGTAGGAGAGTAAATAAATCAGGCAGGCTCGCGCCCACGGCCCAGCAGAGCCCGGTCTCGCCTACCCCGCTCCGCTCCCGCATTCGACCAAGAGAGTGGGAAAGCGGAAGATTATGCTGGATTGTAAACTCCAAAAATGCCAGCCAGTTGCGCCTGCCCGGCCGCCCCCTCCCGCTCCCAATCCCCTCCCTCATTCAACTTCTCGCACGTCTCGATCGTGTCCACAGCGGAGAAACAAAACCATCCAACCATTTTTTTTGCCTTTGCCTTTTGAAAAAAATAACACGGAGACCGAGCCAGACATGGAAATCAGATCCAGAAAGGACAGAAACAGACGAATGCCTGGGCCACCTCCCCCTCCATCACAGCCACCACCACCAACCACCACCACCGGACCACACATCTCCCGGTCGATTCGTCCCCGCCGCGGCCATTGTTACCAGACCACGACAGCTTCGACAGACCCTCTTCCCTTTTGTGTATACCAAATCCTCACCGTCGACCTCTCACTGCTGCTGCTCGTCGCTCTCCGCTATATACTTGTCTGCCAATAAAAACGGAAACGGGCCTGACTGAGTTACCCCCTCAACTCCCCCCTCGCCGACCATCAACCACCCCCTGCCGCCCCTCGAACAAGAAGCTCAGCATCACCCGGCACACGTGGGCCGAGCGAGAGCACTAATGTCGAGGAGAAGTCGGAGACAAGACAGAACATGACGAGGCAGGCGCGAGGAATTGGTCGCGACCAAGAAGAAAATGACAAGATACAGAGAGACAGACGGCCCTCTCCCCCCTTCTCCAATCGATCTCGTTTGCGCGTCTGTCAGCTCAAATCATCACGCCAATCAAGTCGCTGGTGCCAGATCGCGGGTGCAGAGCCAGCCCCCGGGGGGTCCTCAAAGTCCCCCCCATTCCACACCCTTCCCCCCTCCACCGCCTTCCTCCCCTCTCTCCCAGCCAACTTCCCAAACTGAGAGAGCAGAAGAGAGATAAGAAAAATAAAGAAAAAGAAGAAGCCGGAAATCCGTCCCGCTTCGATCATCCACACGGGTCATGAGCCAAACTGCTGCTGCTGCTCTCCATCAGAATCGGTCCCGGTCGAGCACTCGGACCAGCGGCCGGCCTCCTAGCCCCGGATCGCGGTGGCGGTATGATCCTCGACGCTGAACGGGAACCGGTCCTGGAACTGCGAATGAAACGAGTACTCCTCCGTCGGCGAGGCCTCCATGAACGGCTGGAACGAGCCGACCAGGGACGCGGGCGACACTGAGCGCGAATTGCGGGAGCTCGGCCGGGACGTGATCGGGGCCCCGAACGTGCTGGGCTGCAGCGTCACCGTCGTGCGCGGGGAAGAGGGGGATCCGGCTTGCGAGTGCTGGACGGCGACGGCGACGAGGCTTTTAATGGGAGATCCAGCGGCGGCGGCCGGTGACGCCGGGACCGGGGAGGAGTCGGGGCTGCCAGCGAATGATCCGAAGTAGGAGCCAGAGTCTCGGCCAGCTCCGGACCGGGAGGAGTGGTGCTGGGCTGGTCCAGCGTGCTGGACGACGACGGAGGCGGCGTCGGCAGGTCGGGGGCTTCCGGCCGGCACTGCGGCGGCGGGGGAAGAGGCGTGGCCGAGGCCGGCGCCGGCGGCGGGGAGCTTGGATCCGAACTGCAGTGGTGACATTGTTAGCCCGACGGGAAATGCTTCGACCGGAATCGCTTCTTTCAGCCGCTCACTGCGCGTCGGTAGGCCCAACGACCTGCGGCTGCCTGGCAGGGCGGAGGGGATCACCGTCTGATGAAGAACGTACAAAGCAATACCTGCTGACGAGTTCCTCGTACGAGTTGCTCCCCAGCCCGAGGCTAGTCGGAGAGCTGGTGCCGGGAACCGGAGTCCCGGCCGGAGGGGCAGAGGCAGAAGGGGCCACCCGGGCGGACGACGACTCGCCGGTCCGGGGCGCCGACGACGAAGAGGACGGCACGGCACCGGGCCCCGCCGACGTGCGGGCAGGCTTCATGTACAGGATATCATCTTGACGGACGGGGGCGACAGGCTTCTTGACATCCATCGTCGCCGCCCGCAGAGAGGCACCAAAGTCATAGCGCGTGCCAAAGGCCTGCGCACTCGGCGCCGCCGCCGCGTTCTTGGCCGAGTTGTCCGCCGGCAGGGACGAGGACGATTTGGTCTTGAACCGCAGCCCGACCGGGCCGGACTCGTCCTTGTGCTCGTCGAAGCTGACGGGCATTGCCTTGGCCCGCGCCGTCGAGGCCAGAGCCGAGGCCGCGCCCGAAGCTCCGGGGCTGGCCCGGCGGTTGCTGCGCGGCAGGCCGCCGCCGCCGCTGGCG
>JAOYNC020006283.1:0-17808 GCA_025802115.2 Bertia moriformis
TCGACAATACCAAAGCAGAATCGCAGGTCGATCCTGACACATCATATTCTTCAAGCGTCGATTCTTTTCACTCAATGAATGACTACATGCGCCCTGAGTCTAGAGCACACTCGACTTCTACTTCTCCATCGTCCGTTGACCACAACGAACTGGACCAGCACTACGAAGCCGGAAAATTCTTCAAGGATGTGGATTATTCTGACAACCGTCCTTCCATTAACTACTCGGATGGAAGTTTGTGCCAAGCACCGCAATCTCCTACGACTCGTCGAAATCCGGAATCCAAGCCATTGGAGATTCCAGCTACGTCAACTGAGAAGCCAAGCGGCCTCTCACCAATTGAAGCGAACAAAGACTCCATGAGTAGGGAATTCCGACGTCGTGCTAAAGCATCGACAGAGAGACAAACCTCCCCGATGCCTCCTCCGTCGGCCTTGCGCCGTTCAGACTCGTCCAGGAAGAACGATGCAAAGTCAATTGTTCAAAAGACCTGCACAGTCGTTCTGGTGCCATCCGTTCAACTATTGATCATTCTCATTCATATTGCCGCACAACTTGTTATTGGTCCTGCCCTGGATTCAATGGGTGATGCTCACCGGAGACTTGAATTCCAAGCGCCTGATTCCGAAGATGCCGTCGATGACTTCGATCTCCCTCTTGAGCGCTCCGAGTCCCAAGATAAAGAGTATGATGTTTGGGCACTGGACTAATTAGCATTTCACTGTGCACTTTATTTCTCGTCCTTCTCTTGGATTCTTTACTATCTTTCCAGTTTGTCCTCTTCTGCATATTTAATTGTGCTTGCCGTCCTTCTTTTTTCTGTTACGTGACTGACCACTGATCTATCCTATTGTCTTTTGTCTACGAATTCGGGCCATGACTGGATTAATGTTTCCTTACGTGTTAGTATAATGATTGTACCCTAGCATTTTAGTCTAGGTAATATACCCTCGGTTTTTGAATCTTGTACGACTTGGTGACTTCAACCCTCAAGGAAATCGTAGTTTTGATATTTTATAAACAGCAGAACAGGACAGCCACCATGAACGCCGGTAAATGCAAATCCGGTATCTCAACATCCACCGAAGACTTCAGTTCTCAAATAAAACCGTAAACATGGTATACCTCAAGCTTTGCCCTTCGCACCACCCTTCCCCTTTCCCTTCCCCCTCTTCCGATCCCTCTTCTTCAACCCCGTCATCCCCGCCTTGCAAACCTCCGCATACCGTCCATAAAACCCTTCCAAATCCTCCACCGCCACAACAGTCGAGATCTTCACCTTGCTCGCCTTTGTTGACTTTTCGATTTTGTTCTTGGGGTTCTTGGGGTTAGGCGCGTTGGTGTTGCCGTCTGTTGCGCGGATTAGGATTGAGGGTTGCGAGACGGGGGAGGGATCGTCGCTGTTGGTGGTGAGGAGTGGTTTTTGGGTGAGGTAGACGGAGCCGCGGGTTTTTTGGGAGGTGGTGCTTAGGAGGGAGGTTAGGGAGGTGAAGAACTGTTCGTTTTGTTGTTAGTATTGGTATATTGGCCATTTGGGATCCTGAGGGTGTAGCGTACCTCCTCGTTACTGAGATGCGGCGCCATCTCCGTGGTTCTTGTCGGTGTTTGACAGATTTGGGGTTTGTGCGATTGGTTGTTCTTGCGCAAATCAGCAGATGTCGAGCTAACCTCGTAGTAACCGCAATCGCAATATCAGCAGGTGTCAGTTCAACGGCAAAACAACCGTTTCTCTTGTATCTCAATATCACCGAACCAACTGTCCACAATCAACTTCCACATCCAGAAAGACAGCGGGCCCTCCGCCGCCCAGCCCACCGCCTCCACTTCCGCTCCGCATCAGCGGCATAAAAAAAGAAAAAGAAAAAAAGAGAAAAGTCGCCGTCACCGCCGCTGCTACAGCATTTTATATTTTACATAATTGAGAATTGGTCGCCATGAGACGTCCCATGAAACTCACAACCGCACTCCCGCGGGAGCTCCGCGCAGAACTCGGAATAAGAGATACATACGGAGAAAAGAAGGACAAGCGCAATGGACCTGCGTCGCGAAAGGACCGGCGGCGAGAGGAGAGGAGTGGTGGGAGGAAGCCACTGGCTCAGGTGCAGCAGAGGCCGACCTGGAAAAAGAATGCGAGGCAAGATGAGGACGAGGATATGTTGGACGAGGGCGATGAATCAGACGAAGCGCCGCCCGCGAAGTCGATGTCGAAAGTCGCAAAGCCCGAGCACAAGCAGCAGCCCAAGTCGATTTTGAAAAAAAGTAAGCCGGTCGAGGAATCTGACGAGAGTGACGACGATGACGACAATATCGATCTTGATGAAGACGAGGACGAAGACGAGCCCGCACCCCGCAAAATCTCCAAAGCCGTGAAGGACCAGTTAGAAGAGGATGACGCCGAAATCGCCGCACTGGAAAAGAGACTAGGGTTGAAGAAGGGGAAGAAACTTCCGCAATCGTTCCAGGATGATGGGTTGGATGACTTACTAGGTGATTTGGGCGATGGCGGGTCGGAGGATGAGGGCAAGAAGCGCAAACGGGAGGCTGATGAGTGGTTGCAGAGTAAGAGGAGAAAGGCACAGGGTCTGCAGCAAACTGAGTTGGGGGATGATGATGAGGAAGATGACAGTAATCTTGGGAGCGATGAGGAGGCCGATTTGCTGGATGAGGACGATGATGAAGAAATGGATGACGAGACGGCCGAAGAGGGCGAAGACAGCGAATTCGGTGGGTTTGACGAGGAAGAGGAGAAGCCTGCTCCGAAGAAGAAAGAGAATCCATATGTCGCCCCCGTCCCACAAGAGATTCAACCGGCGAAATACATACCGCCATCGCTTCGCGCTGCAGCCAGTTCCGAGGACGAGTCTCTTACTCGTTTACGGCGACAGGCCCAAGGACAGCTGAACAAGCTGTCCGAAGCAAACATGATCTCCATCCTTGCTGAGTTTGAGAAGCTCTACCGCGAACATCCCCGGCAGAACGTCACTTCGACCCTCATCTCGCTGTTGATGGGTCTGATTTGCGAGAGGTCGGCGCTTCAGGATACGTTCATGATTCTGCATGCCGGTTTCATCGCCGCTCTGTACAAGGTCATAGGTATGGACTTTGGTGCCGAGTTGGTCCAGAAGATAGTTCAATCTCTCGATGCACAAGGCGACGAGAGAGGCAAGTTCGAAGGAAAGGAACATCTCAACTTGATTTCGCTCATCTCGCAACTCTACAACTTCCATGTCATCGGACATGCTCTTGTCTTTGACTACATTCGCATCTTCGTGCAAGACATAACGGAGGACAACACAGAGCTTCTCCTTAAGATCATCAGAAGTACGCCTGCCCATCCCTTCCGAATGAACACTCACTAACAAAAACGCAGACTCCGGCCCCCAACTCCGACAAGACGACCCTTCCTCCCTAAAAGACATCGTCCTCCTAATCCAGCCTGCCATCGCCAAAGTCGGCGAACAATCCCTCTCTGTCCGTACAAAATTCATGATCGACATAATCACAGACCTCAAAAACAACAAAGTTAAAACCGTCGGCTCCAGCATCTCCACCGAACACATCACAAAAATGCGCAAAATCCTAGGATCCCTAAACAACACCCGCGTAGTCCGTGCCTCAGAACCAATCAACATCTCCCGCGAGGACATCCACAATTCCGCAAAGAAGGGTAAATGGTGGCTCGTCGGCGCAAGCTGGCGCGAAGATCCCCTCGAAACAGCACGAAAGGAACTCTCCTCCCTCCCCGGCCAAACCACCCAAACCCTGGCACAAGCTCAAGAGAACGAAGACGAAAGCGACGCCGAGCCCGACCTCGCCAGCATCGCCAAGTCCCAGCGCATGAACACGGACGTCCGCCGCTCGATCTTCGTCGCTATCATGTCCGCAACAGATTTCCAAGATGCACACGTGCGCCTGCTGAAACTCCGTCTCAAACGCGCACAGGAATACGAAATCCCTCGCGTCCTCACACACTGCATCATGGAGGAAGAAGCGTATAACCCATACTACACTCTAATTGCGCGAAGGGTATGCGGGGATCTCGGCCGCAGATTGAAAATCTCATTTATGTACACGCTGTGGAACATTCTGCGACGAATGGGTGAAAAGGGCGACTTCGACGATGAAGACGGTATGTCTGACGACGAGGACGAGAGCACACAACTCCCACTAAAATCTATCGTCAATATCGCAAAGATGTACGGCAGTCTCATTGCTGATAGCACGTTGACCATCGGCATCCTCAAAACGCTCAACTTTGCATACCTGCAACCAAAAGCAAAGACCTTTGTCGAACTCCTGATCATCAGCATCATCCAGAATTCCCAGAAATCCAAAAAGTCCAAGAAATCCAAGTCCAAATCCAAATCCAAGAACGAAGATGAAGGACGGGATGAAAAAGCACTCATGGATATATTCATGCATGTACAGGAAACGCCGCAGATCGCCAAGGGGTTGATTTATTTCATTCGCAAGGTCGTTGCAAAGACGGATATTGTGCCGGAGAAGGAATTGAAGGAGGTGAAGTGGGGGTGTAGGGTTGCGTTGGATGCGTTGAAGGTTGTTTCGAGTAAAGATGGGGTTGTTGGTTAGGTTGTTGTATACATCTTGTAAGATGTGCATTTATGGGCGTATGGCTATGGTAGAAAAGTGTTTAATGATATCCCTATGTACAGGTTGACTTGGCCATTGGTAAATATGTTTATGCTGATGCATTGAGTAAATCCCACTCCATGACCATAAGCCATCGTTCACGGTCATCCGTATTTGTTGGTTGGCCATTCAAGTCAGCTACATCTATCTCGACCTTCCCTGACAAGGTATTGACACCATCTCCGTCTAGCTCAATTTCCCAAGCCAGCCCTCGGTATACACCAAAGACACTGCCCTGCGCGAGCCCAGAATCTCTAGACTGAAAACGAGGCGAGCCCATCAGAAGAATATTCCGCGACTCGCGATTTCCACCTTCAGTATCGGATATGAATTCCGCTTCAACAAAAGCCACAGCTCCCGAACTCCTCAAAACACTCCTCACAACCCTTCTAATCCTCGCAGTGACCAGATACTTCCTCGCATCCACCCCCTGCGCATCGAACCTCGCTGCAGAGGTATCCAACTGCTCCCTTTTCGTTCCCATTTCTAACACCCAACCCCGAACCTCAGCCGCCATACCACCCGGTACATACCCCGGAACATCATGTCGCGCACGACCATGTCGATGAATTGTACGCGACGACGGTGAAAATGGAGTCAGTAGAGATGCGGGATCTTCTTGAGTTGCTGAGGGCGAGGGTGAGCGTGGTAGTACGAAGGCTGGTTTGCGCCGCGGAGTCGAGGACAGGGGTTGTGATGCGAATACCGGTGCTGGAGCAGGTGTTATTTGGCTGCTCGACGGTGGCTGTTGGGAGAGTAGGAAGCGAGGATGGTGACGAAAAACGGGTTTCGCTGTAGCCGGGGTTGATGGGTTTGGTGTTTCTGCTGGTACAGCTTCACCTTGGAAATGAGGTTGCTGTGTTGACCTAGAACGGCGCGGAAAAGGCGTAATGGGTGGTTCATCATTCCACGATGACTGCATGTCAGGACCAGGTGAGAAGGTCAGGATAGCATCATCCCGCATCCCTCCATATTGCCGTGACGGCGTCTCTTCCGGCGATATCCGCCTCCTCTTCGTGCGCTCCGGGGGGCCGAATAGATCTTCAAAATCTGAGTCAAGTTCTACAGAAGCAGGGGGTGTATTGTCAAGCCCTTCATCAAGGATACTCGGACCAGCACGGGTATCGCGTCCATCTGCCTCCACATCCTCAATCACATCTCCCCGTACGGTATCCCTATCGGCATATCGAACAGTCGAGGGCGAGTCATTCGAGATATCATCCACCAAATCCTTATAATCACACCGGCCCTGCGTCGAACTGCTCTGCGGCTGCGAGAAAACAAAACGAGGTGTCGATGCGAATTGGGGACCGGCGTTAGAGCGCGATGCGGGAGGGCGGAACGGAGTCTATCGTTGGCCGTTAGCGGAGGGAGACGTAGCAATGCGAAGGAGACTGACGATCGGTGTCATTTATGGCAGAGCAGAATGCAATGCATCCTGATCGCATCCATTCTTCCATTCGATGTTGAAAACAAAGAGTTGTTGAAGAGGAATCGATAACATGGACGAACGACCGGCATTATAGTCACCGCCTACACGTGATATTACATCAGATGTAGGGCTAAACACATGTTACCATCAATCCAGGAACAAAGTCATAGATTAAACATTTATATCAGGTATAGCAATAAAGAAGGGTATATACATTCGTCTCAGTTCCATTTTCCATTTTCCATTTTCCATTTTCCATTTTGCATTTTGCATTTTGCACAATTTGCGTTGCCGCCATGTAGCGCCTAGTAGTTCCGGCAGCACGATCCGAAGCATTGATCACCGGCTAAGCATTGTCAGCATCCATACAAGAAGAAAAGAAAAGAGGGGAAAGGGAAGAATACTTACGGTTGTAGTTGTAGACCCGGTTACCACCGCCCAGTGTCTTTTGCTGCGCCTTTTGTTTCCTGCTACTGTTAGCATACTGACATTCGGCATGGATTGCGGGAGGATAGGGGGAAGGAACGTACTCGGAAAGGAGGGCAGCGCAAGATCCAGTAAAAGAGGCATTCTCCTCAGCTTCCTTGGCAGCAGTGACAGTACTGCTCTTGTGCTCGTGAGCCTTTTGCTGGAGAGTGCGGAAGAAGCCCATTGTATTTGATATCAAACAATTAGAATTGAATAGACAAAGTATGATGGTGAATAGTGTACAAAAGAGGATTAAAGCTTTTATGAGTATTGACAAACTTGTAGAACTTCCTTTTCCCTCTGGCAATTCCCCCGTATATATAGATTCTCGCCGTGGCGCGTCGGCGAAAAATCATATACTTCGGCCAACATTTCGCCGACTGTCACCCGGTGTATATAGTACTGCCACCGTCCATCCGCCGATGTCATCATAACTTTCGGCGAAAGCCAGGAAATTTTTTACACGGAACCAACCGAAAGCCAAGTTCGCTCAAGGTCTGTCACAAGGTTACAGACTCCCCGAACCCAAAATTATATCCTGCACATGCTGCGGCAAAACAAATGTCTGGCTGAGGCCCACCCAGTGCATCGCGTCCAATCGTGTTAATCCCAGTTTCATCAGGGGGAAACTCAAACTTTGGGTTCGGAGCACGCGCAGCCAAGAATCCACTAGATGCTTCCCTTTGACGGCGCGCTCGGCGTTCGGCGCTTGCACGAGGAGGAGCATGGTGAAGTTGGAGACGGTGGCGAAGCCGATTCGGGACCCTATGAATCACAGTCAGATCTGCAAATGGTGTGTAGTAGTGGGTGATAATAAGAATCGTAGGGATAGTTGGAGACGTACAAGAATACCAAAACCCGGTAAAGTCACTTGACGTCAACCGTCTCGTAAAACTAATCACAATCGACGCACATCTCTCGGCGGCGTTCAGCGTCGTCTCGCCCGTTCCATGCACTTCTGAGAGATCGACATCGACCGCCGGGAAAGATTCAATCTCCGGCACGTCGGCAAAGTCCAAAATAGAAGTCTCCTCAATGGGCAGGGTTGTAGTGGAGGAGGGCATTTCGTCGACGTCGAAGATCAGCGGCGGACTGGATGACCGAGCCATGGGTCGTAGCATCGCTCGGTAAACGTACACGACCAGGATCAGGTAGGCGAAATGGATCGACGCGGGATATGGGGCTAGCCCACTGACGGACTTGCTCCAGTTGGGCAGGCGGAAGGTTTCTGGGAGCGAGGCGTACCAGATGTTTAGTTTTTCTAGGAGGGGGAGGCCGGTGTCGTGTGAGGCTGCGAAGTTTTCGGACAGGTATTGGGCTGTTCGTAGTGTGCTACACAATATCAGCCTACCCCTCAGACATTCGGAAGAACCAGGGACTTACTAGAATGACTCGTGAATCGTCTCAGCAATCTGCGCCAAGTCGACCAAATACCGGAACGGTACGTCCACATCGCTGACACTCGTACACCCTTGCGCTCCCTGCACCTGCAGGACAAAATCACCTCCGTCCAATCCACTCACATCCCACTCCTCTCGCCGGATGTACGGCGGCCGGCCCATCAGCAGACTGCGCCATTTATCCTCTGCATATACCGCCCACCAAAGCCGTCGACGCAGCCTCTTCTCCCACGCCGGGATACCCCACATGCGACATTCAATATGCAAGCCAAGCGAGCACGCGAGTCCAACCATACTCCCCACCCATGACCATACGAAAGGGGTATCGGCCGTTGCAGACCGGCCCTCATCCAGCGGCTTGTGGAGGTACAACAGACCAGCTTGCAGGACGGATAGATGAGGAGTGTGGATCTCCTCGGCGACAAGCTCGTAGACTAAGCGCCAAAGACGATCAACGGGGGCATTGTTGTATGTGTGCAGCACGCAGAGGTAGTCGTCCTGTCCGGCGAATGGCAAAGCGGTGGCATAGATGGCAGCCAGTAGATGCGCGGGTATTTTATCCAAAGTGTCTGCAGTCGGCACAGTGCATGACGGAGCCAAGCCAAGTTGGTGACGAGAGATCAGCGGCAATGCAGGCCAGATGTACTTGACAAACCTAAGTCAGTAGTCAGCAATGTCTTCACAATTAATATAATCATGATTAGAACATACAAACCAACCAATCGCACCCCATATTCATCCGGCACCAACAAATTCAACTCCTGTCGTGGATTCATGCCAGGTGCAGCGACACGCGTCTCAGTCTTGGAATCGGCAGCCAAATCATCTGCGGCAATCATGAAATGCACCGGGATCCGGAGCGGCACGGGAACACCGCCTGCATTGCGAAAATGCACCTTGTAAAAACATTTGACGCCCGCATCATCAAACGAGCAATGTCTCAACAGCCACGGATCCGACTCGGCCGATGCCCCAAACAACTGCGCCGAGAAGCCCTCGAGCTGATCAAGACTCTGCACAAACTGCGTCGGTGCCCGACCAGAAGACATAAGATGCTGAGGCCATGACGATGACAGAATCTGGTTTGCCGGCGTGGTCGCAGCACTACTATGCGCCGCCGCTACAGGCGGCTGCGACGAAAGATGTTCCTGCGCTGGCGCATACGGATATTCTTCCTGATGATGATGCTGCTGCTGCTGATGATGCTGAGGGGGATGTGAAGGCGTGGACCCTCCCTCGATACTGGGATGTACCTGAGACTGCGAGCGCGAATCAACCGACTCCGTAAACCCAATCTCGTCGCCCTCGCGGAGCTGCCGCCGAGGCCGTTTGGGCGGCGGTTTGGCAAAAGTGCAACGTAAATCGGCGGAGCGACAGCGAGCACATGGCAGGCCGGCCTCTGTCTGGCAGCCGAGTTTACGCTCACGGCATTGGTCGCAGGGGCGTTGACGCTTGGAGCGGTAGGGTCTGGATGACATATCGATGGCGTACTCAAAAGCCAGTAACAGTGCATATACCAGCATTCCAAGCATTCATAGTAGTTTATGTCGGCGGCGAGTCGGCGACGAAGTGACGTTCAATGACGTGATGACTCAGCTAATTCTCGGCCATCGGCCATCGGCGGTCGGCATGCCGATCGGTACAGATACGGAATGCCGCATATTGATATAGATTATTTGCATTATAGTGAATAAAATACCATGACTCTGTAAACGAGTATATAAGCAGTGGAATAGACAGTCTGTAGAGTATCAAGTACGTTCAAAATACTCATCAAGTACAATGACACACCCCGAAGGAGGCCTCGCCGCTAACCTCGTCGTCCTAGGCAGCTTCTGCTCCATCACCGGCGGCCTAGGGCTAATGAACAGCATCGGTATCTACCAAGCCTATATCAGCACGCACCAACTCTCCTCCCTCTCCCACTCCGAAATAAGCTGGATCTTCGGCGTTTACAACTTCCTCATTTTCTTCGGTGGCTTGCAAATAGGACCTATCTTCGATGCCAAGGGCCCTCGTGCCCTCATGTGGATAGGCTCAACGTTGCTTGTGATTATGTTTATAGCCCTGGGATTCTGCGAGAAATACTGGCACTTTTTCATTGTGCTAGGTGTACTCGGTGGTATTGGGACATCATTCATCTTCATTGTTCCCGTGGCCACTATCGGACATTTCTTCCTTCGACGCCGAGGCGCAGCTACAGGTCTAGCCATGGCTGGTGGTAGTATCGGCGGAGTAATCTTCCCAATTATGCTTGAGAAACTAGCACCAAAGATAGGCTTCGCCTGGGCCACCCGAGCCATCGGGCTGGTAACCCTGGTCCTCCTCTTCATCGGTTGTCTCCTCGTCCGTGGCCGGGAACCCGAGCCCTCACCATCTCCCGAATCCCCTCCCGAAAAACCTAAATCCAGACGCGAATCTATCAAATCCCTCCTCCCAGACCTGACTATCCTCGCGAACCCGCTCCTAGCCCTGACAACGGCCGGCGTTTTCCTGATCGAATGGGGTTTCTTCATTCCCCTCGAATACATCACCTCGTACGCGCTCTACCACTCTGTATCCCCCGATCTCGCATACTTAATGGTTGTCTTCTTCAATGCGGGTTCTTTCCCCGGTCGCTGGGTCCCAGGTATCCTCGCTGACAAAGTCGGACGGTATAACATGCTGATTTATACAAACCTTCTGGCACTGGTCGCGGTGTTGGGGATTTGGATGCCGGCACAGGGGAATGTGGCTGCGACGATCATCTTCGCGGTGGTGTTTGGTTTTGCGAGTGGGAGTAACATTAGTCTTGTGCCAGTTTGTGTGGGCGAGTTGTGCCCGACAGAGGCGTATGGGAGGTATTATACCACTGTTTATACCATCGTCAGTTTAGGGTATGTCTTTCTCTCTATGAATATATGGGTTTCGCATGCTAACTTGTCTAGGGCTTTGACTGGAGTTCCGATTGCTGGTGAAATCATTCAGAGGACGAACGGGGAATACTGGGGACTGATTGCATTTGCAGGATGTTCTTATGCAGCTGGACTAATGTGCTTTTTTGCTGTTAAAATCTTACAATGGAGAAGCGTACGTAACGATTCAACCTGATGTATATACATGTGTCATGGCCTTAAAATAAAAAATGCAATGATTTACGACAACTTCACGCCCCTCGGACTCGGCCTATCAAAGTAACAATCAACAAATGCCTGTTATTACTCATAACTAGAGAAACCTACATCTCACTGTACAACGTATCAAACTCATCCTCCGCCACCCTCGTACAATCAAACCCATAAATTTCCCTCTGCACATCTGCATCCGCCCACTTATCCGGCACAGGGCCCTTACCCTGCCTCAGCGCCGCAAACTGCTTATCCCGCTGTTCCTTCGCCGCACCTTCACCAAGATGCAGCGCGCGACCAGAGGCAGAAGCCAGATCAACGAGCGCGTACGCACGCTGTTTGCGGACTTTTTCGTACACGCGGAGTGCTTTGTTAATCGAGTCTGGGTGTGTGTCTGGCAGTCGCGAGAGGACTACCGCTAACACGGCACCGTCTTCGATAGCCTGTGCCGCGCCTTGTGCGAGATGTGGGAGGGTAGGATGACATGCGTCGCCGACGAGAGCGACGGACTTGTGGATCCATGTTGGGAGGGGGTCGTGGACGCGGAGTTTCCATTCACAGACTTCGCCTTCGGGGACATAGTTCAGCATGCGCTGGACCATGGGGCAGAAGTCGGAGAAAACGCCTAGCATGGCTGATTTCGAACCTTTGGTTGTGTATGTTGCGTTCGTGGCGGCGGCGAAGTTGCTGTCTGGTTGCGTTGTGGAGAGGTTGTAGATGTTGTTGTTGGAGACCGGGTAGGCGATGATATGGCGCTTTTCGCCGATCCAGCGGGTGACTCGGGTGCTGTTGATAAGTTCCAGGAGTTCGGGGTCATCTTTGATCTGGTCTTTGTGGATCATGATTCGGTAGGCGGCTTGGTGGGTATCTTTGATGCCGACGTTGATGTTTAGCCGTTTGAGCATCTCTACGCGTGCCTTGCTCTTGATGCCGTCTGCGGCGAGGATAACGTCTGCTTCTATGCGGTGGGACCCGCTGCCGTCGCGGGGAGTTGCTGTGAAAGATGCCTTAGGGCCGAAAGAGTCGATGGTGTCTGCCTCAGTTGAAAAGTGGAAGTTGATGGCTGGGTGCTGCTTGCAGCCTTCGTAGAGGCCGTTGGCGAGGGAGTGCCGGTGGCCAACCATGTGCGGGTAGCCATATGTTTTTTCGATGTATTCCAAGTCGACATGGGCGAGTTGGGTATCCGTTGCGCCGACTGTCCTTTTTAGTACACAAGCTCACATACCGGGGATAAATGCATACCTCGAACACTGGTATCAAGAATATTAACAGCCTCAGCCTCAATCCCCTTCCACACACCAAGGTTATCAAGCACACGAGCCATATTCGGCGCAAGTTGAATACCAGCCCCGACAAAACCCAAGTCTGATGCATATTCATAAACATCGATATTCTTGAAGCCGCGTTGTGCCAGAGCCAGGGCACAAGTTAAACCGCCCATTCCGGCACCCAGGATGGCAATGCGGAGGTCTTGTGGTGATTGCGACATTGTGTGTATATTTCGTTAAACTGAGTAGTTTGAAGAACGAACAATAACTGGTCTCTGGGAAATCACCATGCTTAAATGTGGTGTTCGCAAGCGTTGCGGCATTTCGGGGTTGAGCGGTTATGACCTTTTCCGCCAGGTAAAGGAGGCCTCCCACACCCCACACAGTGATATCATGGACAATTGGAGTGGATATGGGGAGTATGGGGAGTATGGGGGGGGAAGAATATGGAGGAAAGATGGAAAATAGGCCGATTGAGACTGAGATAATCTGAGGAGGGGGCTGGGAAAACCACCCGGTGCTATAGAATATATAGCCGAGGTGTCTGGTGCATCTATACTACACTACTACAGAGCTTTATACAGCATAGACAAGGTACTTCCCGAGTTCAAATTTGTCCCTTTACTGTATTCTATCCAATAATTTGAACCAAGCATTGATTACATTCCAGAGCCATTCAAAATTGCTTCCCCAGGTTCCCTTCCGCCCCCCACAATCTCCACCATACTATCCGGGTAATCTAAACCGACTTCCTCCATGATCACTCATTCTCGACAAAGATGATCGCCCGAAGCACAGAAGCAAGTAGCTCACTGCTTCTATAGCTTATGAAAGCCCGTTGCGTCAGCTCAACAGCCGAGACAGACTATGACTTGCGAAACCGGCCCATATATGATATCGGCGTCTTAGGACTTCACTGGTATAGGGGTGTTCCAACGCGATAGGGTCAGGTAGTGCACGACGAGGTTTTTCCATCTCTCGTCGCTAGGCTCCCAGAGGTCTCTGGGAAGTTGCTTTTTGGCCTCTGTTATCCAAGCGTCCATTCGCTCTAGGTCCATGTCATCCTGTTCTTAACACAGAGTACTTGGACGGACGGGTACATCTCCGAGAGGCTTTGGGCTTGAATCTGCGACGTGACTCGCTGCTGTACAGGAGCAGCCCACTTGTGGCGAGGAGGGAAATATTCAAAGTACTTGCCATGCATTTCGCTAAAGATCGTGGCCTCAATCCAAGCAGGAAGCTGTCTATTCTCAAGGTATCGCCCAACGATAAGTGGCCGGCGCTTATGCCATGTGGGATCGAGATGATCTCATCCTGTATGGTGTATGATGGGTCATCGATTAGATCAATTATATCGTCAAATTCGGTGAGCCAGAAAATGCTCCTATGGAGCCGACTATCTGAGTGTCTTCTAGAGTCAGTATATGGGTATGGGCATATTCGTAAAGAGCGGAGGGGCGGGACCCTCAGGGATAGCGATAATTTCCTTCAATCCTTCCGGTATCTCTCCCGGATACTCGCAAGAAGAGAGCCAGACAGGCCCAGAGAAGTCGAGATTTACAGAACCAGGATCGCGAATCCAGAATCTACCTCGAAGTCCTCCAGTAGATTTCTCTTGATCCTCTTGCGTGTCCTTTTTTATCCACCAAGGCTTGCAAGGATCCTCTTCAGATTTGTCATGTCCCACCTTGTCTCCTTTGACAAAAGTATCAGGGTTCCCATGCTACTCATAGTCCGGTATCCCAGAGAAAGAAGCGTCCAATTCACCATCGTAGCGTCACATAACAGCTTCACGCATGAGTGTACAAAGCTAATTACCCTTAATAGCGACCGAAATAGCCTTCGTACGTGCATAACTCATTATCTCATACGAGCTAACATGAGTCGATCTTTACGGCATTTTCATGAACTTACCAATGTATGCTAGTGTAGACGACCAGTACTGATCTTCACGAAAGTCCATCTTCATCTGCTTCACTTTTCAAATGCTATCCATTCGCCCAGTAGCTGTTTAGTTGCTGTGCTAAGCTTGCAGTATTCATCGTCGTACCCCCCCCCCTTTTACATTCTTTGAGCCTTGTTTTTGCCTCGTTAATGTTTGTGCAAAGGCGGTACACGACGCTTTTAACTGCCTTTCTCAACTAGATAGACCAGTCTAAGGCATTTCCAGACCGCTTCCAGTCTAGTGTAATAAGAGTCTCTTCGGAGGGGGCTGAACGAAGGGCAACTCGGAGTGTTGGATATCTGGTGATTGATCATCCTTTGGGGATAATTCCCCGAAAATAGTTGAGCCTGAAAACATATCAAATTTAGAATAACTTAGAAAAGAGAGTAGCCCAGCGCCGATAAGGATTCAAAGGTTGTGGAAAAGGAAAGTTGAATAATGCATCGTACCTTTTGAATAATGGTACTACCATTGACTGCAAGCATCTGCATACCGATCAATTTGCGAATAGAGCATCTAAAGCAAAGGCTGTTGGTCGTTGAATGTGTAGCTGTATCCTATAATTCGCCCATTTCATATCATGACGCTCAGTAATCGCCCTGTGGATAATGTCTGCTTCTCTGTAATCCTTCGGTACACTGGACTTGCGATAAGGGGTTGCAAACAGTGTGCCACCAGCTGGTTCCAGTCATCCTCCCTTTGGTTCTCATCTGTGCAGGACTCGTTCATCAAGATTTTCAAAACCATGATTGGTTTGATCCAGCATAGTGCTTAGCATACTCGAGATTTGTAGTGGTGTGTATGCCCGGACCATATCAACATGAGGAATCCTTTGCGAATAATACGGTCATGGATGAAACCGGTACAGCTGTGGCTTGGTTGGTAACATTATCTAACTAAACCGGAAAGAGGTATTCCTCGGTGCTTTGGGGATATCCAGCAACTCCCGATTCTCTTTACCTCGGCTTCAACGTAAACGACAGGCTTCGTGCTAAGAAGAGCCGGTGTCACCACTAGTTGGGTGCCTCGAGCGTGCACAGTCTGCTGCTCCTTTGCTCTAGGGCACAAAAAAAGCACTTTATGTTCCCTTGTCGTGAATGTCGGTAGGACGACCTTGGCAAGTCCTGTCATTTTAGAACAGATTCCTCTCTACTTAGACCCTCCACTAACACTCAGATTCAGCAGATTTAATGCCCTAGATGGCAATGGCATGTACCTGACGACATCTTGAAACTTGCTGTCTCACTGCTGGTGTCTCGGAGTGCTTCTGGTAGCTCACATCTTGCCCTTAGCTTGGGCAAATGTTAGTTTCACATGGTTATGTTGGCCAATAATCCGCATTTGATTTCTCGTTAGAGCACGCTTTGCGAGCCTCCAAATTTGTACACTGGGCAACGGTTTCTGATCAAGATGGCCACGATTCGATATTCTCCATATAGAAAAGACAGCCCCCGTAGAATATGGGAATAATCTCACCCACTTACCCTAATTGTCCGTCCTTCCGCTGTTCGTCCCCACGCTCGAAGGAACCTTCGGAGGACTTTTCTGGTTTCGGATATATCGACCGAGTACATCGGCAATTGGCCATGGTAGTTGTAAACCCGGTAAATCGGCAGAAAAGAGTCAAGAGGGGAGGGGATATAGGGAAAAAAGCGATAAATGCACCATGGTTGATCATAGTTAGTGATGTTAGGACGTCGTCTGTCTCAGTTGAAACTGCAAGTGGCCACTGTGTTCCTCTGCTCTCGATCGTTTGTAGTTGCAGGACCGACCGCTCACAAGTGCATCATTGATTGTTTGTATTGTCAACTTAAAATCTCGCAACACGTAGGATGTATAGGTGCTCGGGCAGTGATTGTTGCTCTTGCTTTTAAGAAAGGATTCCAGGTAGCTCTTCAGGTCATAAAAACACATCGAACGATCACCGAGGCATTCAATGAGTTCTGGGGGAATGTTTAATGCCCTTGTCAGGGACCGCAAGCTGCTGCCACTGTGACGGCTCGGAACCTCAACATCGCCCTGGTGGCCGATATCGACAAACGCTACCAGGCAGGTAAACAAAGGAAGCACCAAGCGCAGCCACACAACCTACAGTTAAAACCCCTTTCCGTCCTGTAGATAGATCCCTCTTCTTCTTTCCTCCAGATTCGATATTCTCGTCGATGGCTACAATAGCTTAGACAGGAACATCGATTCATTATTATCTTCTATTCCGAGCCCGTGACAGGCAAAGTACCTTCAGTTCTGTTCCACTTAACTGCTTTGAAAACCTCCTTGGGTTCTTCGAATTCATCGACCTTTGAGCGCCAGAACTGGCGTTTGCTGTGCCGGACAACATGGCGGAGGGTCTGTTTGGCATCCCTAATGTCTTCTGATGTGGAAGTTGGGTCTCTTGTGACCCTGCGGAGTGTCTTGACTACCCTGGTGCAATCCTGATTCCACCATTTGTGGCCGCAGGGGTGGGGATAAGCCCATTTAGTGAAGGCCTCCAGAACTGTGGAGATTGCCTGGGTGATGCTGGTTGCAAGCTCATCTAATTGGGCGGGGGATGGGCAAGGGGAAAGGGTGGAAGTTACCCTGTCCACATGCCTTGTCTCTCCTTGTATTGTCTCCCGGGATAGCTCGTTGTTGAGGGTAGACCAGCGGAAAGGTAGGGTGTCCTGGGGGAAATTGTTCATGCCCCATTGGATGGTTGTAAGGATAGGTTCATGGTCTGCAAGAGGCGGGAGGTTGGTAGCAACTTCCGAGGATATTCCAAGGTTGAGCAGAGGGCTGTTAGCCCAAGATAGATCAATCATGTTTTGCCCTCGGTTCGGTGAGCCCGGAGGGAGAGTGAGGGTGAGATCCTGGGATTCTGCCCAAGATAGGAAGGGTTCAGCTCTGGGAGAGGGTCAAGCTGAGGACTGCCATATGGGATGTTGGAGATTGAAGCCTCCGCAATCAGGCAAGGGAGGGATGGGGTTGATTGTGCCATGAGAGACTCCACTCCTTGACCCTCATCAACTGCTCCGCGGGGGGCGTTATAGATGTTGACCAGGAGTACTGTTCTTTGAGGGGTGATGATCTGAGTAGCAAGAATTTCTCTACTAGGTGGTCCAAAGGGGACGATCTCAGCTCTCAGGTGTGGGTGTTTGAGTATGTATGTGAGAGTACAGGGCCGTTCTGTCCAGTCCTCCATTGGGGCGATTTAGTGGAAGGATGAGTGGTGTGCTTAGATAGTCAGTGAGAGTGATCTGAAAATATCCAGGGCTCTTGAATTAACACTGCATGGCAGTTATTTTCAAAAGCTAACTGAAGTGCAGTTTCATGCGCTTCCCAGTTTCAGCCAACATTGAGTTGGAGGATTTGTAGATGAGATGGTCTATCTAACATGATTGAGACTGTTCTCTAGCAGGTGAGGGGGCTGAGCTTCCAGCAGGCTCATTTGTATTAGTCTGGTCTTTCAGCATATGTAGGTGAGCTGTTGACTTCCGTATATGCTGAATGCCTGATATGTTGGCAGCTCCAACTGACCAATCAGAGCCTGAGTCTCCCGCCT
>JAOYNC020006378.1:0-17806 GCA_025802115.2 Bertia moriformis
CGGCACCGCGGCCTCGGCCCCCAGCGCCAGCAGCCCGGCCCAGACCGCCGCCAGCACCGCCGACGCCACGATCCATCCCAGCGGAAAGCCGGCGATCACCGCCCCGCCCCACAGGGCCAACGCAACGGCAACGCCGCGCATCGTCTGCCCGTGGATGATCCAGGACACGACCCAAACCAGCAACGCGACCACGATGCACACGCGCCAAAACTCCCCGGGCATCGCCGCGACCCGGCCGATCCACCAGCCGGTCACCAACGACGCCATCACCGACAACCAGCGCTCGTTACGCCCGCGGCGCCACACGCGCAGCGCCTCGATCACCACCAAGGCGGCCGCCGGCACGATCAACATGCCCGGCCCGGTCGACGGCGAGAGCGCCACGCCACGCAGCCGCGCCAACGGCTCGAGCGCGGCCCAGCCGAGCAGACAGGCCAGCGACACCGCCGTCCGCAGCCACGCCTGGCGGCCCTTAGCCCGGCAGGACCACCCCGCCCCGAGCGAGGCGCCCAGGGCGAGCAGTGCCGGGCCATACGGAACGAGAGACGCCGGGACGCCATGCGGAATCGGAACCATCCGCGCGACCTTCCCTCGCGGCTCCCGGACCGGCAAGATGCCGCCCATGGCTAAGCCGATCCTGCGTCCCACCGGGGCCCCGAAACCCCGTACTCCGTTGCTGATGATGCGCGTTTGGGACGCGCCGACCCGGCTGTTCCACTGGGCGATCGTCGTGCTGATCGCGGTCAGCTATTTCAGCATGAAGTTCGACCAGGTGCAGATCCATTATCTGTCGGGCTACACGATCCTGACGCTGCTGCTGTTCCGGCTCTGCTGGGGCCTGTTCGGCAGCGAGACCTCCCGCTTCCGGCAGTTCATGCGCAGCCCGCTCGAGGGCTTCCGGCATCTCGCCGATTTCACCAAGCGCGAGCCCGACCGCGAGGTCGGCCACAACGCGGCCGGTGGATGGATGGTGCTGATCATGCTGCTGGCGCTGGCGGTCCAGGCTGTCACCGGGTTGTTCGCCGGCGACCCGATCGAGGGCGGCGGCCCGTTCGTCGATCAGATCAGCAGCAAGCCGCAGCACCTGCTCTCGAGTATCCACCAATTTAACTTCAACATCATCATTGCGCTGATGGTGCTGCACGTCGTCGCCATCATCGCTTACGCGGTGATCAAGCGGCACGACCTGGTTCGGCCGATGGTGACGGGCAAGAAACGCCTGCCGCCAACCACCCGCCAGCCCCGCTTCGCGAGCCCGATCCTGGCTGTGATCGTGCTCGCGGGCGCCGGGATACTGGTCTGGGCGCTGGTCCGGTTCGCCTGACGGGGAGCGTCAGTCCTTCGCTTTATACTCCCGGTGACAGGCGCCGCAGCTCCGGCCGACCGCCGTGAACTGGGTCGCGAAACCGGCGGTGTCGTTGGCCTCGGCCAGTGTGACGAGCTTCTCTGCCGCGTCCCCCAACCCCTTCGATTTCGCCTCGAAATCGGCCTTGTTGGACCAGATTGCCGGCAGCGCCTTCGTGCCGTTTGCTTTTTCGGTGCCGGCCGGGAACATCGCCGCGATGACTTTCGACGATGAAGCAAGGCCTTTCGCCCCATCAGTAAAGCCTTTCACATCTCCCTTTTGTTCGACGCCCGCCTTCATTGCCCCGAGCACACCCTGCTGGAGGTCCATCATCGATTTACGGATTGCCACGATATCGTCAGGTGGCAGCGGGATGCCGCTTCCTTGCGCTTGCGATTGTGCACCACCGAGCATGGTCATCATGGCGCCGAGAATGAGATAACGAGTCATAGGCCCTCCGCAGGGGTGGAGCCATCAGCGTCGCACAGTCATTTTCCTTTCGCCATCATCGGAGCCGCATGATTAGGGGGGGCGGAAGGGGGCCGGAAGGGGAGGGGAGTGGAAGGGTGGGGGCGGGGGGCGCCCACGACTCTGCCCGGGCTTGCTTCCAGCAGCAGCACGGCCAGATCGCTACGTGCTTCCCCGGTGCGTGCCAATGGGCTGAAAATACTGGCACTTTTTATCTAGCGCCCGTGCCCTTGCGCGACCAAATTCTAACCGAGTCCACCTTGATCCGGCCGTGAAGTCTAACCATGAAGTCTGGTCATGAAGGAACGAGGATCCCGCCGATGGATGTGGTGGGTGTGGCGGATGGGACAGATGTGATGGATGCAGCGTCGACTCGGGGACACAGCAACCGAAAAGAAGGATACGCACCGCTCTGCACAGGAAATTGAGTTGCGCAGGGAGGGGGTCGGTACCTTGTCGCCTGTCTGGAGGGCTTGAACGTTGAGGGAGAGATTGTTCCGCGCGAATCCGCAGGCTCAAATCGCGAATCTGTGGCCGCGCAGCTGCTACGCGGACTCGTACCGGTTCAGCAAGCACTGACCTGGGCCGGTAGTCGAAGTCAACATAGCACGGACAAGGTCGGGATTCACATGTGCCATGCTGCCCATCCTGACGCCATGCTCCCCCGGGCCAATACCAGTTACGTTACCAGAGGAATCCAACCCAACAGCGGCCTCGGCTCAATTCGTCAGATTATTCAATATTCCATATCTGGCCAATGCCACCCCCGGGCTCCACCCCCAGCCCCGTTGGCGCGTTGGAGGGTTGCAGGATCCGGTGCTCGGATCCAAGGACCTGCCGTGGCCGCTCTTTGCGGCCTACCTGGCCGGATTAGGATGCTCGGAGAGGTAGCCAGGGGGGAGGGGGGGCGTCCTCTTCGCTCGGACCGCGAGTCCTCGGTCTCCGCATGCTCCTGCCGAGGCCGTTGCTTGCGGCACAGTCTTGTGAGGTGACTGGTAGTGGTCAGCGGGTTTGGCGGTGATGTGATTGGTGGGGATAGAGGACAGAGTGGGGGGGGCAAATCGCCAGCAAGGCCACGATGGGACCATCCTCGTCCCATCTCGCCGTCGCTGTTGCTTCTTTTGCTGTCGTTGTCGGCAGCACAGCCCCATGAGGTTTGCACGCGGGGCTGGTAGTGGTCAGCGGGTTCAGCTGTGATGTGATTGGCGGGGATAGAGAGTTGACCGGTAGGGTGGGGCAAATCGCCAGCAAGGCCACGATGGGAGCATCTTCATCTCATCTCGCCGTCGCCAGTGCTGCTTCTGCTGTCGTTGTCGGCGTTGTGGCTGGCAGCGCGGTGGGCCCGGAGTGGGCACCTCGGCGTGGCCATCCGTCGGCGGCAGAGACCCTAGGGAGACAGTGCCTCGTGAGTATATATATCCGCGTGGGCACCCATCCACCCTCCTTCCGATGCCCTCTCTCATCCCGTTGTCACCAGCCCGCCTGCCCGATCATCTTTACCCCTCCCTCCTCTCCCTCCTCTCTCCTCCCCCCTCTCCCCCCTCTCCCCTCCCCTCTCTTCTCCCTCCTCTCTCCTCTCTCCCTCGGAATAGCACCAGTAGAGTTGCCCCCTTGGAAGCACATCAGCACTCGCTCACTCGATCAACGCCAGCATTTCGATGGACGGGAGAAACGAACTCAAATCCGGCCGCACATCTGGCTCGCCGCCGCCTGTTCCTCCTCGCCAGATGACCTCCTCCCCGGCCCCTTTACAGAGCAGTGCTGGTTCCGGCCCACCTGGCGCAGTCGCCAGACACACCCGTATGGGCAAGGACATCGCCAAGACGGTAGATTCTTCTGACAGATTCAACCATCACAGAAGACTTTGGTACGAGAAGACCGATAAAGACTGGTGGACCGGCGAATGGAAACCGACACAGGAGCCGCCGGACCTGATAGCAAACGAAATTTTCAGGCCACAAGGCGAGATGGCTAGACGGCAAGACAGCAACCAGACTGTCGTGGATGATCGTGATGGAGTCGATGACATGGCCCAAGCCCCCGCCCCGCCGGGTGATCCGATGCTGGGATACAAGTACGGCCAGAAACAGGCGGTTATGGCTGTTGCGGCCTCAAATGTGCCGAAGCAGCGTCGCGATAGCGGCCGAAGGGCTACCAGCCCTCCACTAACAGGACTTGGGGGCGCCAGTCCCCCCCTCCCGGAGGCGGTACCCGTTGCGCGCCTTCGAATTAAGCCGGCGGATCGGGGGCGCCTGGAGCAGCAAAGAGCAGACGTCAGGAATGCCAGACGCCATAGTGTCGACCTCTCGGAACTCGCACCGAGCACAAATGCCAGACTCAAGCTGAACAACCCCAGACAAGCGAACGCGGCCAGACGCAGCTTCCTCAAGCCGATTGCCGAACAGTCGGACGCCGTCTTGAGACGGCACAGTATTTTCTTTGAGCCGAAAGCCGCTACCGCCACTAATCCGCCAACTACCCAGTCACGGCCAAGCAATCAGGGCAGCCCGGGTACGACAGGAAGGAGACGGCCGAGTTTAGCTCGGCCGGCCACTCCGGCTGGGTCACGGCCACGATAATCATCTCGGTCGGCCGCTTCATCTCAGTAGTCGGCCTCACACCGGTTGTGCGCTCGACCTGGAGCTCGATCTCAAGCTCGGCCCAGTGCCTCAAGCCGGTACTGGAATAAAAGGTCTCAGGTCTCGTCGCTGTCTCGGGCCACCCTGTACGGGTGATCTCGTCATGAGACGTACCAGGGAAGAAGAGGGAACGGGGATGGGTGGAGAAGTGGCTAGGAACAAGCACACAGTAGGAGTCCGAATCATATATCTAGAGATCTATGAGGTAACCCCGCCGAAGATTCAGAGCGAGGGAAGGGGGAGGCGGGACAGACAGGGTTAGTAGGTGGAAGGCAGGCAGAGGGGAAAGCAGAGAGGAACAAAGCATATTCGCTGAACAGCAGTCCGGGTTTGATCCGTTTCGGTCGGTCGGCAGTTGCATGATTTTCAAGCCAGTCTGACCATGTCTATCGGTTTAGGTATTCCGCCTATTTCCCATTTCCTGGCTCCAGAATAAAAGTCTCCTGCCAATGGCCACCGTTATAGCACGACGAACAAGTTTGATTCCTGGTGGAGGCTCGCGTTGTCAGATGGATGGGATAGCATCGTAAGGGTCCTGTTCTTGCTTTCGGTGGTGATGAGGAGGAGGAGGAGGATGATGATGATGATGATGAGGAGGAGGATGATGATGATGATGATGATGATGATGAGGATGATGAGGATGATGAGGATGATGATGATGATCCCCATCGACGAAGAGGAGAAGGATAAAGGGCCACGTGTCCCTCTTTTCGAAAAAACGGATCAGTACGCAGGATCAGATCTTGATCATCTTGCGAGTCGAGTCAATCCCGCCTCTGAATATGTCCTCCACCACTCGGCCGGCCAGGACGGTCTGCTGGACGATTCCCTCGACGTGGGCGGGCTCGACCCGGCCGTACCAAATGCCCATCCCCGCGAGCGGGTGCCGCGCACCGGGCGAGAGGGCGGCCGCATGGTCCGGGGGGAAGTATATGATGACGTTGCCCGCAAACTTGTGCCCTCCCACGTGGCTGACCAGCCCGACGCGGGCGGTCCCGCGGTCGCGATCCCGGGGATCGGCGTCCCGGCCCCCCCAGCCCCCCGAAGCGGGCGGGTCGCGGAGCACGGCGATCCCGGCGGCCGCAAGCTTCTGCTCGAACTCGGTCCGGAGCAGAGGCCCGATGATGCCGCACCGCAGATCGCGGCCGGCGTGGCCGCAGATGAGCACCATGACGCTGCGCGTCCTGACCGACCCGGCCGGCTCGGCCGCGCCGGGGGTGAGGGGGGGCGGCGGGGCGGCGTAGGAGAAGCTGGGGATGTAGTCGAACGTGGGAAGGAGGTAGGCGGATGGGCCGGCATCGGATGGCGGGAAGGATGAGTTGAGGATGGAGACGTTGCAGGTCAACTGAGACTGTGAGAACAGAACGGAACTGGCCTGGCTGGCTGGCTGGCTGGCTCGCCAGCCAACTGCAAGAAAGAATGAGGCGGCTCACGTCAAACATGGTCCCTCTCGGTCCATATATCGCCTTCAGCCGCGCCGCGTCGTTTTCGCCTCCCTTTTCATCTTCAATCCGGGACGGCCAGTCGTCTCGGCCGGTGCAGATCAAGATCTGCAGCGAGTAAGCCGACACGGCGCCGCCGAGCCGAGACGCGCCGTCGATCGGGTGGCTGGCCGGGAGGGCCGGGCTGGGCGCGCAGGGGCAGGTCGGACGAGGACAAGTTGGGATGGTGGGGAATCGCGGGGTGGGTCCGGATGAGTGGAGCCGGGCCAGAGGGAGGGGGCCGCGGGGGCGGACAAAGAAGAGGAGGCGCGAGGACATGCGACGGGCGAGGATCACCGACATGGAGGGAAATAATGGAGGCCAATGGCTGGATACAATCATGGCCTACTGTTGGGGGTGTCCCTGTTCGCCATGTACTTTTTCCCTCTAAAAATACCCCATGTCTGGCAAACTTGACAGCAGAGCTGGCGCTATCTGAAAGGAAAATGGGTGCGACGCACTGGAGATAACCAAATGACGGGTGTCTGTCTGTATTTCAATTATGCTCTGGGGAGGAAAACTCTGCTGGCGGGCCCAGCCAGTTTTATCCCCAGACATCTCTGACTAAGCTAATTGTGTCGGATGCGGGTCCAGGGGACAGGCCACATCTTTTCACTATCAGGCTTGCGCCCGCACAAATAAATGGTTATTAATTATTTTTTCCAACCCCCACCAGCCGCAAAGTCGCAAAGCCGCAAAGCCGCAACTCACAGCCGCAAACGTGCAAAATCCTTCCCCCCTCCTCACTCACACGAGACCGTTTCGGAGTCTACACAGCGTTCAGCGTTCCGCGGTATCAATAAGAAACACAGCCCCGAGCAAGCCTACTCGCCGCTGGTCCCGCACAGTTGCGCAGTTGTTGGCGACCGCCCCCGTCTCAGCCGCAGCCCCACGAAACCCCGCCATCAGCCCAAACCATGGCCGGGTCCGCCAACGGCGATCCCCCCTTTGAGGACGACATGATCGGGTCCGAGTCCGAGTCGGGCGAGTCGTTTGTCGACGACGCCAAAGACGACGACGAGTCTGGCGCGGCCGCCGCCGACGCAGCCGACGCCGCCGCCGAAAGGCCGCTCAAGTCGGCCCTCAAGCAGAATCCGCTCACCGCGGCCGCTGACCCGGCCGTCCCCAAGGCAGAGCTACCTCCGCAGACCGACCCCAAGGACCTGGACCTGGCCACCCTGACCCCGCTCACGGCCGAGATCATCGCCCGCCAGGCCACCATCAACATCGGCACCATCGGCCACGTGGCCCACGGCAAGTCCACCGTCGTCAAGGCCATCTCGGGCGTGCAGACGGTCCGGTTCAAGAACGAGCTGATCCGCAACATCACCATCAAGCTCGGCTACGCCAACGCCAAGATCTACAAGTGTGACAACCAGGCGTGCCCGCGCCCGAGCTGCTACAAGAGTTACAAGAGCGACAAGGAGATCGACCCGCCGTGCGAGCGCGAGGGCTGCGGCGGGACCTATAGGCTGGTTCGCCACGTCTCGTGAGTCATTCCGCGGCCCGGCCACCAAGCTCTGTCCGCCCCCACGCAAGCCCCCAGCAAGGGGATAGAGATCCCCTCCCCACTGACGCGCGCGACATGGCTCGGCGCCCCGCCCCCAGCTTCGTCGACTGTCCCGGCCACGACATCCTCATGAGCACCATGATCTCCGGCGCCGCCATCATGAACGCCGCCCTCCTGCTGATCGCCGGCAACGAGACGTGCCCGCAGCCCCAGACGTCCGAGCACCTGGCCGCCATCGAGATTATGAAGCTCGACAAGATTATCATCCTGCAGAACAAGCTCGACCTCATGCGGGAGGACGCCACCAAGCAGCACTACGCCTCCATCCAAAAGTTCATCCGCCACACCGTGGCCGAGAAGTCGCCCATCATCCCCATCTCGGCCCAGCTCAAGCTCAACATCGACGCCGTGCTCGAGGCCATCGCCGTCATCCCGCCGCCGCCCCGCGACTTCACCATGACGCCGCACATGATGATCATCCGCTCGTTCGACGTCAACAAGCCCGGGGCCGAGATCGAGGACCTCAAGGGCGGCGTCGCCGGCGGCAGCATCCTGCACGGCGTCCTCAAGCTCGGCGACGAGATCGAGATCCGGCCCGGCATCTTCACCCGCGACGAGCGGGGCGTGCTCAAGTGCTCGCCCATCTTCAGCCGCATCGTCACCCTCAACTCGGAGGGCAACGACCTCAAGTACGCCGTGCCGGGCGGCCTCATCGGCGTCGGCACCCGGATCGATCCGACCCTCTGCCGGGCCGACCGGCTCGTCGGCCACGTGCTCGGCCTCAAGGGCCGCCTGCCCGAGGTGTACTCCCAGATCGAGGTGACCTTCACCCTGCTCCGCCGCATCCTCGGCGTCCGCGCCGCCGACGGCAAGCAGGCCAAGGTGGCCAAGCTCGCCAAGGCCGAGGTCATCATGGTCAACATCGGATCGACCGCGGCCGGCGCCAAGGTGGTCGATGTCAAGCTGGACGCCGCCATCCTGGTGCTGACCCAGCCGGCGTGCACGAGCATCGGCGAGAAGGTGGCGCTCAGCCGGCGCATCGACAAGCACTGGCGGCTGATCGGGTGGGCGAACATCAGAGCGTGAGTCGTGGTGGTTTCTCATCTGATCGAACGAACCGGGAGCGGGGGACGAGTTGCCATACTGACCTGATCATTTGATCCAACCACAGGGGCAAGACCATCGAACTCGACTAGCCGAAGGAGGGATGCCAATCGACGGAAATCCGGATGGAAAGCGCGGGGCGGAGGCGACCGCGGGTGGGGTAGTTCAGTCTCGGACGCGCAGGACTCGGTGACCGGCGAGAAGGAGCCTGAACCGGGCCGGGGTTCGGCATGTCGGGGTGTCGGCACATGGGCCGTCGTCGGTCGGCGCGTCGAGTCATGCGGTTGCCGCCCACTCGGAGCGCGAATTCTCGGCCAAAAGTAGTTCTAATACCACCACCGTGCTCGGCCGTCTTTCTGGCGGTTGTGGAAGATGTGGAGGGCCTGGGGGGGCTAGAATGTGTGGGTTGGTAGTGGTGGGGGGCGGGTCCCTGCAATCCAGCTCGGCTTTGGCTACCGCAGCGGGATGCAGCTCAGGTTCGAGTCGGCTATCGCAGCGATCATATGGCTACTGCTATCCGGCTTATCGCAGACCGACGATGCGATCATCCGAGTCGATTCTGGCGGCGTCAGCTTTCGCAGGGAGACGATGAGACGATCATCATATGCCAGTCTGCTTGAGTCCGGTTCAGTCCGATTCGGTGCTACGTCGGCATCACCACGAGCCCTCCTTCGGCCCGGCTATATTTGCATATATACGGCCTGGCGATAGCGTAGCCGGGAGGGCGATGATAGTCGTCGGTTGGACATGTATGGGGGCGGCACTTCTTGCCTGGCCCTTGGGTTCTCGGCCATGGCGACCGGGTGAGCGGTGCGGCACCGTCTTCACATGGGGCTGGCGTATTTCTCGCCGTGTATTTCCGGCCGTATCTTGATTTGAGCACGGGTTGGATAAAACGGGACAGCCGGACTCCACGTCCACACAGTATATCTCTGGTTTACCTCGACGATTATATGGCGACATTTCCATTGATTCTCGGCCACGTATCCTGCTCAAGACAGCTCCCCACTCTGATGCCACATGTACATATATATTCCTGACCCGCCCTCTATTTGCGCACCTTGCGCGCGTGCTTGACCAAGTTCTCTATCACGCCCTCGAACGCGTCCCTATCGCCAATCTTCTCGTCCGCCCGTTTCTGCCAGTACTCCAGCACCTCGCGGGACCGCGATTCCATCGCCTCGAGCACGGCGGCGTGCTCCCGCAGCTCATCGTCCGTCATGCCGGCGAGCGCCTCCGGCGTGGTCATGCACAGCTGCCGGGCCGACACGAGGTCGAGATCCGGCGCCGGCGGCGGGCCGCGCGGCCGCTTGTTCCCGCCGCCGCCGCCCCTGCCGCGGGAGTTCCCGTGCGAGTCGACCGAGAGGGACGGGGAAGAAGACGCGCGGAGCGCGGCGTCGTCGTCGCCGCCGCCGCCGCCGGGCCGGAGCCGGGACGACGAGTTCCGGCGCGACGGCGACGAGTTGAGCGAGGGCAGCACCAGCTTCTTTTGCTTCGACGCCGGCAGGATCTCGTCCAGGTCGACGGGGACGCCGAGCGAGACGAGAAAGGCGCGCCGGATCCGCGACCGGATCCAGTCGGGCGGGGCCAGCGGCGGCGGGGCCACGAGCTGGGACCAGAGCGAGGCGCTGCGCGGGGTCGGGAAGACCGCCGACGCAGCCGCGCTCTCGGGCCGGATGCTGCTCATGGGGGGCAGCTCGGCCGCGGCGGCGAGCCGCTCGGGGGGGAAGAGCAGGGCCAGGTACGGGTCCAGCACGGAGGAGAGGTCGTCGGGCTCGAGGCCGTCGAGGTCGGGCACCCCCTGCGCGAGGAACAAGGGGAGAGGCGGGTTAGCCGGCCGGACAGAGAGCGAACGTGTAACGGCCGAGGCGGGGGGGCTCACCAGGGGGAGCTGCTGGACGGCCGGCGGAGGCTGGGCCGCTGCCACCGGCCGGGGTGAGGGCACCCGGATCGGCGAGGGCTGGTGGAATCCGCCGTCGTCAAATTCATCAAATTCGGGGCCGTGGTCGGCGCCATCCTCAAAGTCGTCAAAGTCGTCGCCAAAATCGTCGGCACATTCACCGTCGTCTGGCTCGAGGTGCGGCGGCGGCGGCGGCGGCGGGGATGGCGGGAATGGATTATCCGTTGTCCCCGGCGCGTCGTCGTCGTCGTCGTCGTCCTTGCCGCCATCGCCGTTCTCTGCCGCATGGTCCCTGTCGTGTTCAAGACCGGCAGGACCCCCGCCGGCATCGTTTGCCTCGTCGGCTGGGTGGCCATCAGGGTCGCGGTCCGACTTGCTCGCCGAACTGCCGTCACCTCTCGGCTCGTCGGGCATGGCACTCGGCAGGGCCCCCGAAGAGGAGGGGGACCCAGAGCCGGCGGGGGGCAGGGACCCGGGAGGGGGTGGTGGTGGTGTTGACGATGAGACCGGTCTCGGCGCTCGGGCCTTGGTTTCATCATTCTCTTGCTCCTCGGCATCGGCACAATCTACACGAAAGAAATATACAAGCGTCAATAGATACTATTCCTGTCTTTCTGGATAAACCAAGCACCGACCCCCCAAGAGGCAGCGGTGAGAGGGGGAATGGGGGGGAGGAGGAGGGGAGCTTGGACTGTGATTGTTCTTCAAGCCGAGCCCGTACCAGAAAACCCCCCTGCCGCCGCCGCCCCTGCCGCCGCCGCCGCCACCGTCGCCCCGTCATCATCCGGTCTGAGTACCAGGTCCGGGGGCGCGTCCGCCTGCCGCCTTCTCTCAAACTCCTTGGAGTGCGGGCTGACCGGGCCCGCCGACTCTTCGACCACCGTCACGGGGATGGGTTGGCCACCGGGGAGCGGCGACTCCCGCCCACTACCGCCGGCGCTGCCGCTGCCGCTGCCGCTGCGGGCGCGAGCCGCATCGGCGTGGCCGTAGCTCAGGGCCTGCGCGACCACGGCGGTGTCAACCCGGAGGCTGCCCTTGTCCGCCTGCGCATAGCCGTCGGCGCCGCCGTCGGGGATGATGGCGATCTCGTCCGGGGCAGCGTCGCCGACGCGCAGCCGGTAGGCCTCGGTGCCGGGCACCTCGCCGTACGAGGGCTCGTCGCTGACCTTCTCAACCCGGGTGCGCGGGATTGGCGATGCGGGCGTAGGGGTCGGGCTCATGATGGACTGGGCGTCGGAGAAATGATCCTCCGAGTCGGATTCTGATCACCGGTCAGTGTCTGTACAGATGTGGTCTTCTGGTCTGGCTTACCGAGCTCGCGGGCGCCGGGGTCCTCTGTCTTGGTCCGCTTGGGAGGGGTGAGGTTATCGGGGCCAGCCGACATAATTACCTAGGGTTTATATGTACCAGGCAGGAGGAGAAAGAGCGGCGGGCTGAGAGAGGAGCGGTGCAGGAAATGAGGAGCCGGGTGCGAGAAAAGAGCCGGGTCGGGGGAAGTGGATTGGGGAGTGGGAAATGGATGAGGGAGGGGAGGTGGGGTCGACGTCTGGTATTAATGGTGTCTGACTGACGACTGCGGAGTTGATCGCTGATCGATGGCGCGCACAGATTATGGGAGAGGGCATCAGCATCAGCACCAGCAGCAGTAGCAGCAGACCGCCGACTTTTATATGCCCCCGGGAAAAATCCCTCTGGTCCAGAACGTTCTGCCCCGGCGGAACAAGGGGGGCGACAGGCCGTGATTGGGAAGGCGAGGTTCGGATCTCGATTTGAGTGGGGGGGGGCGGGGGGGAGACGACTGGCCTGGTCTGGCCCGGACCATCCTCAACACGAGCAAGTAAAAGAGACTAGTCGAGAAAAAAAAATGAAAATTTGAGGGGAAGGAGGCGAGGACCCGGGGTTGGGTCACGTGGCACGTATGGCGGCAATGAGGCCTGACCCAGCTAGTGAGGCGCTTCCAGGGCGCAGCGGAGGAGGCCGAGTCCAGCATCCCGCAAGTGGATTATGAGTTGGGCGGGTGATCCTGCAATTGGCCAACCGAGTACTCAATTATCAAAGATCAAAGTACGAGCACAGTGGTGGCAAGTGATTGCCTGAGGGAGTGGCGGGGCAGGCATGGTGGTAGAATGGTTGGTAGAATGGAACTACAGCATGACTGGCAGGAACTGGCAGGATGCAGCCCTGCCTGTCACCTGCCAGCACCGCCGCCGCTCCTCGAAGCTCCCCCAGCTTGTTTTTTTCCAGCGCGTCCGCCGGCCGCCGCCCGCCACGGCCATATCCATGCCCACATCACCGCCGCCATCATCACCACCACCGGCCACGAGCTTTCTTTTTTTCCGACCGCGCCGAACCCACCCCGAACCCGAGTGCTCTGATCGCCTCCCACCACCGATCCCTCGCTCACTCCGCATCCAACCGTAGATCTGATTCATTTGCTCTGATCTCACCCTGTCGCGCCGCGCAGACCACCACCCAGCCGGCCGATCGCAACAACATCAGCAGCCAGCCAGCTCCCGGCCCAGCCCGGCCAAACGATGGCTTTCAACTTTAACCATTCCACCTCTGGCGCAGCCGGCACAAGCAGCACCAGCAATTCCTTCAATTTTCAACCGCCCGCACCTGGCGGCGCCGCCGCTCCGGCTCCATCGGCGGGCGCCATCTTTGGCGCCAGCGGCGGACCGTCGTCCCTGTTTGGACAGGGAGGAGGGGGAGGTGACGCGGCTCAGAACCAGAGTCAGAACCAGAAGGAGCCGCCAAGTTCCATGTTCGGGAGTCAGGCGGAGCAACCAAGGCTGGGACTCGCAAGCGGCAGCGGGCCCTCGGCCAGCCTGGCGGGCGGTATATTTGGAAATTCGGCCAAGTCGGTGGCGACGCCGGCAACCACGACTGGTGGCGGGCCCGTGTTCGGCTCTCTGACGGCGCCTTCCCCGGCGCCTTCCCCGGCGCCTTCAACCCTGGGCCTCTTCGGGGCGACCACGCCCGGCGGCGCTCCCGCCGCCGCGGCTCCCGCATTCGGCGGCCTCTCAACCTCGGCCGCTCCGGCGCAGTCGGGAAGCGGCGGCGCCGGCCTCTTCGCCAATCTGGGTAATTCGACCGCTGCGTCGGCTAGCGGGTCGTTTGGCGCAAAGCCGGCCACCCCGGTGTCCACAGGACCCAGCGGGCTGTTTGGGGGCGCCGCCTCTCTTGGTCCGGCCACCCCCTCTACCGGCGGCAGCATCCTCGGAGGAGCAGGCGGAGGAGTACTGGGAGGAGGATCTTCGACCACAGCCAAGCCCGGCTCCACTGCCCCGGCTGCTGCTGCTGCTCTTGGCGGCGTGTTCGGCTCCTCGAACGCGACCAAGGCCGGCGGCGGGATTTTTGGCAACACCGCCGAGGCGGCGCCGCCGCCGGCCAGCAACCTGTTCCAGTCTTCGACGACAGAGGGGCCGGCCAAGACGGCCGGAGGTATCTTTGGCGGCACCCCCGCCGCGGCGGGCAATCCAAACACGCCTCTCAAGCCGCTCGCGGCTGATAACTCCACCACTCCCGCCGGCCAGCCGCCGGCGGCCGGCCCCGATTCTGGCGCCACGCCCGCGCCGGCCGCCATGTTCAGCGGCAGGTCCGGTGGGGGCCTGTTCGCAGCCCCCGCCGCCGCCACCACGGCCTCTCCGGCAGCGGCGACGGCTGCCCCGGCCGCGGCCACGAATGCCTCTTCAATGTTCAATCTGTCCAAGGCCCCCGCCGCCGGTTCCGTCGCCGCTACCTCTGCTGCCGCTCCGTCGGGCGCCACCACGGCCGGCATTGCGTCTGGACTTGGCGCCGCCGCCTCCACCGCCTCCGCCGCCAACCCTACGGCCTCTCCCGGCCCAGCTACGGTCGGCGTGTCCACCGCCGGGCCGGCCTCGCAGCTGGCTCGGCTCAAGAACAAGACGATGGACGATATCATCACCCGCTGGGCCTCGGACCTGTCCAAGTACCAGAAGGGCTTCCGGGAGCAGGCCGCCCAGGTGTCGGAGTGGGACCTCACCCTGGTCGGCAACGGCGACAAGCTCCAGCGGCTGTACCTGGACACGCACGAGGCGGAGCGGGCCAGCCACGAGATCGAGCACCAGCTGCAGTCGGTCGAGGGCCAGCAGGACGAGCTCGAGAACTGGCTGAACCGGTACGAGGCCTCGGTGGCGGAAATGTTCGCCCGCCAGGTCGGCCAGGCGGAGCAGCTGTCCGGGCCGGACCAGGAGCGGGAGCGGACGTACCGGCTGGCCGAGAAGCTGACGCAGCACCTCGAGGAGCGGTCTCGGGACCTGACCAAGATGGTGCAGGAGATCAACGAGATCTCGGGCACCCTGAGCAAGAGCAACAAGACGGAGGATCCGGTGGGTTCCTCAACAGTGTCTTACCTTGCCCGCCTCAAGCTCATCGCTGACACTCTTATTCTCGCAGCTCAGTCAGATCGTCCGGGTGCTGAACGGCCACCTAGCCCAGCTGCAGTGGATCGACGCCAACGCGCAGGCGCTGCAGGCCAAGGTGACGGCGGCGCAGAAGACGAGCAACAATATTGGGAACGGCGGGGCGGCCGACAACGACGCGACCGAGAGCTTCTACCGGTCGTATATGGGGAGGAGGTGAGGATCAGGATGGGCGGGTGGGGGATAGATTCGCACTACTGTCTGGCAGCGGGCGGCGAGATAGCGGAGGCCCAGCGGGGGAGGCTGGGGAGGGGGCCCGAGTTCGTATGTGCCCCGCGGACCGGTCGCGTAGGTGTGCTCGTTGGGTTTTAACGGCCCCTTGCCGGGGCAGAGCGGGTATCAGCGGCAGACTATCGACGGGGCAGCCGCAGGGCCAGCCCGCATGATTCATCGTAATTCCCACGCCACCATCTGCATCTGGTGTATTTTTACCATGTCTTGATATCGTCCTCTGGTCTCGGTCATTTCCGTGTCTCTATTATGTTTGCGTCTCTACACCATCCTCGCGTCTCGATATCTTCCACATGTCTCTATTATCCCCGTGACTATATCATCATGTCTCTGCATTGTCATCCTGTCTCTTCTATTCTCAAGTCCCTATAATATTCTCCATGCGGCTCTCAATTCTCCCCTTGTCTTTCTACATTGCCCTCACATCTCACTGTTTCCTCGTCGTGTATCCATCCCATCATTGCGTCGCTACGTTCTTATCATATCTTCTTTTCACTCCTCGTGCCCCTTTACATCCGCCCAGTATCGCCCGATGATATTGAAAACAGAGCGGCCGGTGTCTCCCCTCTCCTCTTTACCATCATGTCTCTCAGCCCCCCTTGATCTTCTCTTCTCACATTGCGATGCGAGGGGCTCATCCAGGCCGGAGGGGGGTTACTCTCTCTCTCTCCAGGATCATATATCTCTGTCTGGTCCTCCCATGATTCTCACCGTCCTCCCGTTCTCTCCCGCATGATATTTCTCTCGTTCATTCGCAGCATCTCATTTGTACAGGAGCCGATCTGATGGCACCACCCCTCGCCTGCTTCATGTCCCGGCTGCTGTGGCAGCTGCTGCCGCCCATCCCGGAACCAAGATGCGATCCCCGCTCCCTCTTGCCACTTCATTGCTCTGCTTACCCCGTTCGTCCTCGTGGGAGCCGTGCGGCGTCTCTGTCCGCCAGCTCGCATCCTTAAACGCCGGGCTGCCCACCCAGGAGAAGCAGGTGCCACCACTTTCATATCCCTCATCATATTTCTTCATCAACTGCTTTTCTTTCTCGACGGATGCCGAACCCCCTCCCGTCCTCCCCTCCCCTCTCGGTTAATTCTCCGCCTGCTGGTCCTCCTTCGTGGCCACATGCCAATGCCATCCTATTAATCATTTCTTCGGCTGCGACTGGCTTTGCGGCTTGTCCTTCCCGGTCTCCTCATGCTCCCCCGCATGATCGCTCTCCTTATCATCTAGGAGCTTGTCGTTCAGATCCTCCCTGGCGACGTAGCAGCTGGTTAGTGTCCCGATTCGCACGCACAGAAGCTGGACGGGCCATGTAACAACGCACAGATGCTTCTCCATGTTATCCAGCTGGCTGCGCTGCTTGCGGATCCGGTCCCGGATCTCGAGGAGCTTCTCCTTCTCGCGCTTGCGGATGGCCATGTCTTCGCTGGCACGTTCGCGGCGCTGGAACGCATCGCTGGAGGGTTCTCGTCAGTGACTTTTCCCTGGGGGTCGGGTTCCTGGAGAGGGCGCCGACGCACCCCTGGCCGCCTCCTCTGGGCGGGGCCCCGAGGTCGCCGTCACTCATGGCGCGGGCGGTGGCGGCAAAGCTGGCGCGGTGGAGGAGGTGGGATGAGACGGCGGACGAGAGGGCAAGGGGGACGGCGCGGGCGCGGAGGAGGGCGGGCGCGGCGGTGGAGGCGGCCGCGGTGGCGAGGAGCTGGCGGAGCGGCGACAGCATGTTGGCGGTCGGAGGGAGGGAGCGCTTCAGGGCTGGCTGGTGGGTGGTGGGTAGGTGGTGGGGTGGAGGCGGTGGCGATTGGGCTGGGGGAGAAGAAGAGGAGGATGGCTCGTTCCGCAGTCCCCGCAGGTGGGGTGGGGTGGGGACGCAGCAGCGGCGGGCGTGGTGGTTCTGTTCGAGTTACTAAGCACGAACTGCTCGAGTCCCTCGCCGGGCCCGGCCGTGATCGCGGATCCCGATGCTGCTGCTACATGATCTTCCTGCTGCTAGCTACTCCCGGCAACAAGGCACTGATTGGCCCGAGCCGACGGGCCCGTCCCACCCGCGATCCCCGCCGACGACCAGCCCTGATCGATCCCACCGTGGAAGCAAAGCCTCGCGCTCGATCCCGACGACGACAAGCAAGCAGAGGGGCCCGTCCGGTTTTGGCCCAACGGCGATCGCTGATCCCGACCGAGCAAGGCGCGGACAGGTCGGCACTGGTCTCGAGCCGGGCCCGGCGAGGCAGGCACTGATCTTGGATCGGGCCCGGACAGGCAGGCGCTGATCCCGAACGAACGAGGTCCCGACCCGACCCCGACCCCGGCCAAGAAGCTCGCTCGACGACGGGGGACTGATATCCTGAGCAGGCCAGGATTGCAGTGTCTCTCGGTACCAACATACCCGGATACCTCTCAAAATGACAGCCTCTGCCCCGCCCCCCCCCACGCACTACCAAGTGCTGGGCCTCACGCCCCACGCCGTCGCCGCCAGCCGCGACCCCTCCCGGCTGATCAGCCGGGCCTACCACCGGGCCCTCCTCGCCCACCACCCGGACAAGTCGCGGCCGGGCGCCGCGGTCGCAGTCGCGGCCGCCATCCACCCTCCCCCCACCGTCGACAGCATCAAGGGAATCGCAGATCAAGGACCTGAAGGCCCGCCTTGCGCTCACGCGTTTTCCGGATCAGTCGCCGGATGCGCCTTGGG